>JAHBCN010001804.1:0-106572 GCA_019359885.1 Listronotus oregonensis | reverse complement strand
TTAAAATTATTGCTAATAAAATATTTTTTAATTATAGTCAATACAAAGTAAAAATCAAATACAAACGCAAAACGTCATTCACATATCATTCATTTGTCAGTAAGCTGTAAATAAGCAGTTATTTCAGTTGACAGTTTTGCAGCCAGAGCATGTATTGCGTTTTTAAGTAAAAATCCTATATAACGCTTAGTTTGTAATCTGTATATGGCCATTATTTAGTTTTTTTTTATAAAAAATATTTAAAAACGTAAAACTATTTTTATAAATTTAAAGTATAGTCAAACATTCAAAAATGTAACAAAAGTGGTTTTTTAGGTAGAAGGCGAAAAAATTAAAAATATTAATTTTTTGAAATTATTTTCAGTGACAGTTACTTAAAACCTAGTTAACAGTCTATTTGCAGATACACATTTTTTAAAATATTTCTAAATAAATCCATCTAAAGTCTTTTTGGCCTTAACATTTGTATTACATAAAGCGAGTAAAATTCCTCATTTCTTCCAATTTCCACGTGTGGCGGATAAAGGCCATGGAGCAAAAGAAGAAATATTTTTTGCAAATCTATTAGAAATTATCATTATTTCATTAATCTATTAGGTAAGCACACCATTAAAGAACCCTTAAGAAAGCATATTTAAATTGTTTCTGCGATCCAACATTTTTGAATTATCAGCGATGATACTGTGTTATTTTGTTGGAAAAGCACGACAGTTAAAAAAATTAAATTTAAAGGCTGGTTCGAAAAATAAAGTTATCAGTGTCTATGCATAATATTCAGAATTCGTAAAGATAATATAAATAATATCTAATGTTCCGTACTCTTTTACAAAAAAAAACTTGTGAGAACTAACCCCTTAATACTGGTTTATTCATTGTAAAACACAAAAAACAGGCTAATATCCATAATATTAATATTTTTATTATTACTGTATTTTATTTAACTTACACACCTTGGGACTTATTAATACCTTTCTTACATCTAAACAAAAATTGCTGTTATAATTTACTTGTTCCAATTGGTTTAAGTCGGTGTTTAGCTGTTATGACGAATTATATTTGCGCCAATATAATTCCATAAACCCATCGAATTCTTTAATTTCAAATTTCATGCAAAAATTACTTTGAAATATAGATTTCATAAAGGTTCTTAAGTAATTATTTTTAAACAATATGTATTGTTTAAAAATGTATGATATTAAATTGAATAAAATATATAAAAAAATATAAATACTGTTAAGAGGGAATATACCACTCCCAAGCACCCACATAAATTGAAGAGCCTCGTGTTATGATTTTATGAAGTGTCAGTTTAGGGTTTCATGAAGAAAAGATAATAGTGGGTATACGAAATATCCGTGGGAGAGTATAAACCGCATACCCACATAGACATCTTTGGTTTATTTTTAATGGCAAATATACTAACTAAAACTCTTTTACAAAGTTTTATGACGGTTTGCAAAATTACTAGAAGATGCCAGTCTGTTGGTAGAGACCACAATCAGGTAAATTGTAAACTAGAAAAACCTTCGTCTTTAAAGAACACAAAATAATTTATTCCAAATTGTAGCGAGTAAACAATTTCTGATGAAAATTCGTAAATTAAATATATTTTAATTTGCAATATTTTATTGGAAATTTTATATATGTTAGTGTGTGAAATTAAAGAAAGCAAGCAAGAACACAAATAAAAGTACCTGCACTGAACTAAATGACTTTTAGAAGTATTCGTAGACAAACCATGTTTTTTAAATTTGATTGAAATATACTTATTTCTAACCTAAATTTTAAAAGTATTTTAAAATCCTTTATTTTTTTTATTAAGCTAGCCCATTTCTAGCGGCTTGCGAATGCTTTTAAATATAGGTCATAATATTATTAATTATTTTTATTTTGCATCAAATTTAAATTTTGTGACATTCTCGAAAGCCAGCCTAGCGCCGAAAAGCCGCAATTAACTTGATTACCGAAGGAAGTGGTAACGTTTCAGGTACTGCACAGCTGCTAATAATTGTTTGGGGATAATTCGCGTTCAAAACCAGTTATATCCACTTGTGTAAACTTTTCAACGAAAAAAACCCTTTGTATTTTTTTAAATGAAACAAAGTAAAATTCTGCGAACGCAATTTTGTTTAAACTATTTCACAAAAAGGATCAAATATTTTTTATTAGAAAAAAAATACAGTTTTCTAGCCATTAGCCAAAAAATATGGATATAACTGGTTTTGAACACAAATGAGACGCCAACGATTTTTTTTATTTATTTAACTGCTATTATATTGCAAAACTTGGATAGAACTGGTTTTGATGCATACCCTTAAACTTTAGTTACTAATTTAAATAGTTTATATTCTCTTTTCAAATAAAATGAGAAAGGAAGTCAATAGACCTTACAAATATCATTGAGGAATCGTCAAAACATGATTTTGTGGAAAAAGCTGATATAAGTGGTTTTGAACGCGAACTCCACAACTACTGTTTTACTAATATTTTTGAGAAGCTTTCACAGGATTATGCTTATAAGGGTAAAGAATTACTACAACAAAATGTAACGTCAACTGATAAAAGCAGAAACACTAGTGGGCAGAATAAAGGTTCAATATTGTTTATGATTTTTCCCAAAGCCTAAAAGCAGAAACACGAAAGTACTGGATAGAAGGGAAAGGTTCAATAATATTTTTCTGTTAAACATGAAAGAAAATCAACAAAATATCCCGTAACATTCGGAACTTAAATGATTAGGTTGAGGTGCAGTACTTAAAAGATTTTTTGATCCTAGTAAAAAAATAAATAATTGAGCGAGAAAAAAAAACTGTTCCAAACCCTCAAAAAACATTTATTGTACGGTCACGTGCAAACTGAAGCCCAGTCAAACAAACCCATTCCAATCTATGTGTGACGGGGTATTACACGATCCCTATACTGTTCCAACCAACCTTGTAATCAAACCATTTTCAAACGGTCATTTTGATCCCCAAGCAAAGCAAGAATTCTTTTAATATAATGAAAGCGTTCTTATTTCGTTGTTTTTGTACTAATAACATAAAACCGTGCAAAATCGACATTTGCGCGTTTGATCGATTTTAACAGTTTTAAAACGTATCGCGGTGGTACAAAACCTGCGGGTTGGAACAAACAAGGTTAACCAAAGAGGACTTAGCCGGTCAATACTTGTAGCTTCAGTATTAAAAAAAAAAGAAATCCATCTGAAAATGATTTAATTTATAACAAAAGAAATACTACACGAAATTAACACTTTCTCAGTGGGGTGTTATTAGTTCGTTTTTAATAGTTTTGGTATTTCAGGTAGTTGCTGTTTATTTTTCTAATTTAAATAATTTTGAAGCAAATTTTACGAAAAAAATACGCACATTTTTTTTTAAATACGAGAACAACCACCAATATGGCCCTGTTCATTTCTTGTTGGATGACTCTGAAGAGTCGGTAGCACAACAAGTTACAATACCATGGTTTAAAAATTACTCTTATTTTAAAGACAGAAAGTGCCTACAAATGTCAAAGCTTAATACATGATTTACAGCCCACTGTACCTAGAGTTGTTTCAAGGTTCCCATTTAAATCGCCTGTTTTTTTCTCATTTGCTTTTTGTCATTGTTTAAAAAGTTTAATAATGGACAAAATGTAAAAATAAAGATTTGTGATTTTGCATTTCTAATATCATCAATTGACCAAAATTAGGAACAACTCGGGCCGCGTTTATTTCATTTGGGTTCCTTTCTGCTAAAAGGTTGCGAATAACTGGTTTGAATAATATTTTTATCTAATTTTTGCGATTTTAAATATAATATTTATTTTATGTTATTATTATAATGCGTATAGTTTCACTTTTAGCAACATTTTAGGCTTTCGGTATTAGACATATAAAAATTGTATTATACACTTATATAGCGTTAAAACAAACTTTTCGTTGGTATTAATGAAATTATATATCTAAAAACCCGAGACTCCGAAGAGTCTAACTTTCAGGTTTATTTAGGACTTTTGCGTTGTTCCAACCTGACAGATATTCCCAATAATGGCACTTTTATGTTTTAATGTATCTATCTAGATCTTCTTAATATATATTTTGCACAAAATAAAAAAATACACTATAGTGACCAGGCAGCCTCTAAGTTATAGCTCTAATTAAATACAAAAGCAAATTGTATTTAATTACAGTGGTAAAATTTAATCTTTACTAAAATGGTAAAATAATTTTTACTTGACTGAAAAATACCCACAAGTCGTTGACACAACGAAGAAAGCTACTATTTAACTTAATAAAGCTATATTTCATCCTCAACGATAAAATTACTATTGAGCTCATAGTGTTCTTTATGGCGCGTAATAACATGCATCGGTAGCAATTTGAAAGAAGTTTCCAAACTTATAATGTCCATATTTTCCGAGTTATTGTTGCCATAATTGCGTTACACAGCTTGGCTACGGGCTTTTCTCCGACAAAATATTGCACAGTTATTCCATAAGTACCGAATATTTTACCAAGCTAGCAGGTTGCCGCCTGAGCAATTGCTTGCTGGTAAACATTATTTCAATTAGCTTGGTTAACCTTTTACCGGATCTTTTTACTAACACTTTTTTCCCAGAAAAAAAAAACGGTAATAAACTTTGATTTTTTTTGTAAATCTGCATAAAATAGGAAATTGCATTATAGCAGTAAAATTTTGTTTTGCTTTAGTTTTAAGAATTATTAATTTAAAAACAATTTATTTTTTGGTTTTTAAACATAAGTGAGTAAGAAGTGCTCTATGGGATACGTTTTTAGAAAAAAACAAAATATACACCAAATAATAAAATATTGAAAGTGAAATTAAATACAAATCTTAATAGAAAACTATATTTGTCAAAATGATTTATTTTAAAGCTTTTTTTTACCAAAGATAACAAAGAATAATAGAGTCGAAAAATGCCCCCAGAAGCGTTTAGTAACAAATTTAATAATACGATATTTGATGAGTCTAATATGAACATAAATATGTTTTATTACAGATAATTTGCAAGATCTTATAAAATAAATGTTTTAATCTGCAAAGAAATCTTATCCGTTAAATAATTTTTTTAAGCTTTATTAAAGTCATTAAAAAATACAATAATTCCACTGTAAAAGCTAAATCGAAGATGTTTAGCAGTAATTTTTACGGCGTCTGGTTACTTACTGTCAAAATATTTCATTTAACATACTTTAAATGTTTGAAATCAAATAGTTTCAGAAATTAGCAGGTCTTACTTTATGCTAGTAATGTATAGCTAAACCCTTGCAAAAAAAATGGAATAGTTAAAAAAGAATTTTCTCATTTATCTTTCCACTTCCCGCTAATGTTGTTCTATTTTCAAAAACACACCCCAGTGGCCAAGAAAAATGGGGCTTTCATTTAAATTCTATCCGAAAAACATGTTATTACGGCTTAGCTTGCGGATTCAGAACTACTTTACGTCCCATTACCAGACTGTTTGGTTCGAAAATGGTTTCTTAACATCCAAAAATATTTTTCCCAGTAATAGGCAATTTTTGTCTATTTTCTTTTATAAGGAACGTTTAATTACGTCGTATAATATAATTTACACAAAAAGTTATAATTGGAAACAAAGCAGGGCTTTTTATTTTATTGATCTAAAGATTTATTACTTATGTTATTTATTGTATAATTTGAATAGAAATATAATATTCGTAACTTTTATTACTTTTACTAAATTTACTTTTTAATATAAAGAAACTGAATATTTAGTTACTCAATTTTTAATTAATGTATTAATACTTTCAGCAAAATTTAACTAACGCAAGTCAAATCTTTAGATGCGTTAATTTACACATTAATTACAATATGTACTATCTATGATAAAAGATTATCTTTAGACGAAACAGATATATCCTGTTCATATTGCTAATAACTTAACGCAAGTTGGTATATTCATAACCAGTGTGTTCTACTCAGTAATTTATTTTATTGTTACAACTAAGCATATTATTATTTCATGTTAGTAATTATTTATGAAATTTACGACAGTAGGACCCCCAATAATTATCACAGTTATATCTCATAACCTAAAAAATATTTAATAAATTAAAATATTTATCTGAGTTATACTGATCCAACTAAGAAACCTAAACAAAACCAATGACGATAGTCGTTAGAACATCGAGTTGTCTTTAAAAAGGTGAATTTTGAATGCAATAAAATTATAGGTTATGGTATAAATATAATAAGTATTTAATAAAACATATACAATAGTTGCTTATTATTTTTAATATTTTTTTTGCTGCTATGTAGGTGCAAATATAGTGTCTATATACCAACTTATATTAAAATAACCTTTCTTTTAATTCCTTCAAACAAATAGCTGAATATGTAAGTCAGCTTACAAAACGGATTCTACGTTAAATTTCCCAAACGTTGATTTTTTTCCGAAAATATCTTTTAACACCTAATAATACTTAAATATTTGTCTTCCTAATACCCTACCAGAAAAATGTTATAATAAATATTTTAAAATCCAGAAAAAGGTTACAAAACTGAACATTTGTATATAAAAAAATAATCCATAATAAAACATGGTGCTACCTAATATGCTATACCAAAATTTAATTGTTTAAAAAATATTCATATCGTTCTTGAATATTCGTATAGCTACAAAACCAAAATGCTATAAGTTGAAATAGAATATTTTTTTCTAAATATATTTTATTTTTTCGGAAAAAAGTCAATAAGCAGGTGTTTTAGGTTAGACCTAAACTACAATTGTTGGAACTTTTACCGGAAACAAACAAAATATATAAAAAGCTTAAATTCGCAGTCTCAGTCAAAAAGTTATTATATTAGATAAAACGTTACACAAAAATACTTTTATTTTCGAAATATTTATTATTAAGTACTTTGCATAATCATGTATCTATCTACTCGCTGTTCTAATGTCATCTAAAATTCGTAGCCCAAATGGTTTATGCAAAATAGCACTGTGCATTTTCATGTTAACTGGTCATTTCGAGGTTTATGCTTGAAGCAAAGTAAAAGCAAATAATCGTTTAACTTTGATATCAGTCTTGAATTTCTACAAACCCAACACAGAATTGATAGCTAATAAAATGCAGTTGGTTTCAGCTAGAGCTTATAAATCGCTTCTATAGATCAAACAACAAACAAATGTATCTATGTTTTTAAATATTAAATTTTTAAAAATATATATTTTAATTTTATATATATATATATTATATATATATATATATAATATATATATATAAAAATATATATATATATATATATATATATATATATATATATAATATTATATATATATATATATATATATATATATATATATATATATATATATATATATATATATATATATATATATATATTATATATATATATAATATATATATATATATATAAAGGTGGGAGTAGTCGTGACTGACTAGTTAAGAAAAATATTCAAAACCAGGAGGTTATTGGGGGGCAGTCAAAATTAATGCAATTTTAAAGATGAATTCTTTATTGAGTTTATCAAGCTTTCAAGAACAGTTTGTTCCCTTCCTCAGGACATCTGCAAAAACAATTTTAGGTTTTACAAATTATCCCTAAAATATGTTATCTAAAGTTATCCTACATGCGAATTTCTTAATTAAACAGGAGATTCAAATCAGAAAATGGCAGAAACATCATACTCAAAAGTCAGACATAAGATGGTGTTTTATTTAATTTTTAACTTAAAAATCTAATTACGTGGGGAAAATCTTGTTTTAGCGATTTTCTTTAATAGTTACATGGCTGGAAAAAACGTAACGGTCTTAAACGTCAAAGAACTTTTTTATTAAACTCCCTGACTGGCATCACTGAGCGACATCTGTCACCTGTCAGCTCCCAGTGGTGCCAACCAATGGGTTCTTTTAAAAAGTCAATCTGAATCGATACTATTCAAAAGTATGCAACCAAAATTACTTTCTCTCCATCCACATTTTTATAATTTAGTTACTAGAATTTTGACAAAACCATGGCAATCTAGTATTTTTTGTGAGATATATTGTCAGTTTTAGCTTGATTATCATTACTGGACTTGTTTTAATAATATAAATTAAGAAAAAAGGAAAAAAAATTGAAACCAAAAAGGAACAATATTTCTCTCATTTGTTCATTAGGGAGAATTTGCAAGGAAATTATGCTTAGGTTTTGTATATCACTGCGTTTATTCATGGATTTTGGATCCATATAGATCTGGACCATTTCCAGGAATATTCTTTTGTAGTAATTGCTTGTTCTCTCAAGAACTTTAGCCCCATTCCAATTCATTATGTGCTCCAGCCTAATCACGTGTTCAGACAATGCACAAGACTGCACACCTCGGATACAATCACTTTTGTGAGATGTTATGCGACGGATAGATTCCGGGAGGTTTGACCTATGTATAGTTTTTCACAGTTGAGGCATGGAATCCTGTACAAGACATCCCAGTTCTCTAAGCCTGCTTGGGAACTAAATTATAAAAATGTGGATGGAGAGAAAGTAATTTTGGTTGCATACTTTTGAATAGTATCGATTCAGATTGACTTTTTGAAAGAACCCATTGGTTGGCACCACTGGGAGCTGACAGGTGACAGATGTCGCTCAGTGATGCCAGTCAGGAAGTTTAATAAAAAGTTCTTTGACGTTTAAGACCGTTACGTTTTTTACCAGCCATGTAACTATTAAAGAAAATCGCTAAAACAAGATTTTCCCCATGTAATTAGATTTTTAAGTTAAAAATTAAGTAAAACACCCTCCTGGAATTTTATATATTATATATATATATATATATATATATATATATATATATATATATATATATATATATATATATATATATATATATATATATATATATATATAGATACAAATTTTATATGTTTTTATTTTGTAGGTGCGGAACTAAATGCTAAAGATAATATATGAAGTTATGATATTCACTTTATTGTTAAAATATTGAAAGTATAAAAAAACACAAATATAAACTAGCTTTACTATGCTTAGAAAATTTGCATAGTACATGAAAATATTGCATTTTGTAATGGGACTTTTTTTGCGAAATATGGATAATGTTTAAATATATAATGGCCACATTTCTGTAGAAATAATACTAACATGAAAACCATATACGGGATTAATTTCTACTGGAGTCAAAAAATAAAATACTTTTGATTTAAATAGTTGACATAGCCACAAATTTTAATTCGATGTTTTATATACAGCTTACACCTTATTGCAAAACTCACTAGATGGTATTTGTAATATTTTAAGTTATGATACGCATTTTTTAGACAGATTTAAATTACATAGTTATCCCATTTTAGTTACGTAAAAATCCCTTTACTTACTTTAAAATCGTTGAAATCTTTTATTTTAACACTCTTCGTGACACACTTCATTGTGAATTAATACCTAATGTGTCTACAATAAAATAAAATTGCCAGATTTGGGGACAAAAATATTTACTTTTAATAGGTAAAAAACACAAAAATATGATTACCTTCGTGTAAAGGTGCGTATCCATTTAACAAGGCTACCGCCAAGGAAGCGCGCGAACCCCTAAGCCTGATTCGCGCCTTAACAGTACAAGCCACAGTTTTAGTTATTACAAATTAATAAAAAAATTAGTCTTAAATTAGTGAATGTTTATAATAGTTATAATTAACTATTTTTACTAGTTGCTAGCCAATACCTGTACGTAAAATTCTACATTTTGACGTGCTTGTTATGCCGTTAATATGGGAAATTAACAAAATAATGCAATTTGATAGAGAATTAGGTTTGTATGGTCTCTTATTTACTAGAGTATTATAAAACAAAGCCTACACTACTTATAGCAAAAAAGAATAAATTATATCTTTAATAGACCTACAAAACACACAAACAATCGTACTGCAGTACTGAAATGCTTTTAATGGATCAAGGTTTGGTTAAATTTATCATTATTACAGATTTATTAAATAAATACAAGCAAAAGGTTACATTACGGGTAATACTAAGCAAAATAGCAGCCTTAATGTCTGTCTTATAACTAGTGTGCCGTCGGATAAGGTAGATAAGTTTAAAACAATCTTTACCGTGGATTTTAAAAGACATTTTTTTTTAATTTCTTATTGTCCAAAAAATAATTTAATTAAATAAATATTTTGATAAGATGTATAAAATGTTTATATATTAGGAAAACAAAAAACTCCTTATTATTTTAAACAAAATATTTGTACCTTTTTTCTGGAATTTTTTTATGGTAAACTTTTTGTTTTAAAACCAAAAATAACCAAAGTTATTATTTTTTCAAGTTTAAAATAAGACATAATTTATGGATTTTAAAAGATTTGTGACCTAAATTATAATAATGTGATCAGGACTTGAGTGGTTAAAATTATTAAAACTATACTATAAAATTAACGTCTGGGTAATGTCATTCAGACGAGTTCTACTAACCCCAAAACACAAACAACCAACAAAAAGCCGTGCTACAAGGCGTTAAGGGCGTAAAGTCCATTGATACCACACTTTTTTAATAAAAGTTCTCTACTACTCAATTCCGTGCGATTTGAACTCACATCGCGCCAAGAAAAATTTGTAACGAATTACATATTTCTAAGTACTAACTAACTAGTATAAGAGAAAACCAGCAAACGTTTCTTAAAATGATGACAACAGGAAAAACCAGCAAAAAAAATTTCATTAATATTTTCATGAAGAAAAACCTAAATAAAGCATATTTAATAGAAATCAAAAAACCTCTTATAATATAAATTTAAAATCGCAGTCAACTTAAAAAGAGCATATTTATTAAAATATTTCAGTATTTATTTACATATTTATGAATATTATTACAAAAACTTTTCAAACATAACCAACTTTACACACTAAGTTCCATTTAACTTGAGTTTTAAAGGAAGTTAACAAAGAAACCTTGGCATTTCCGAACTTAAGCTTAAGCTGATTCAAACTTTTGGATTTCGCACTGAAAATGAATTTAATTAAAATAGTTATTTGAAATACAGTTTAATATAAAAACCAAATTGCGCAGCTAGTATCTTTAGTAAAAAATGATTAAGAATATTTGTTGAAAAGTATTAATATGGTATTTTATTATAAAAATCTCGGAGACTGACATAAAATAACAAAAAAAAAAAAAAAGTTTTTAATAATATATTATACTATTTATTTATTAAATTATATATATATATATATATATTTATTTATTTATTTATTTATATATATATATATATATATATATATATATATATATATATATATATATATATTTATTTATTTATTTATTTATTTATTTATATATATTTATATATAATAGAATATCAGTAGGACTGGACAAGGCGAGATAAAAAGCAGATAATCTTTCAGATGACTTTCTGGATTTTAAAATATTTTAAAGCTCTTAAATACAATTAACTTACCCTATCTCTTAACATCCAAATTTTAATAATACAACATATTGTATGGTAAAAACTTTTGTTTTTTGTTAAATTTGTACTATTGGATATTACTGCTTTTTTAATCTCCTCAAATATTTTAAGAAAAAATATCAGAAATGATCGACAACTTTCAATCCCTTAATAATAAATATAAATTGTTAAATTTAGTCTTCTGTAATCAAGATTGTATAGATTGACCATTCTGTAAATTTAATGGTAGGGGAAGATTTGCACCACCCATTCTTAGAATTTAATGTAAATAAAAATATACCTAAATGTCTTTGTCATATGCAAACCATTTTTTATAATTTTAAAAGAGCCGACTTCGCAAAAATTGATGATAAAATTTTTCGCCCCGATTGGTTAAGGCTTTTTAATGATAAAAGCATCAATTGTGTGACTGATATTTTTTATGATAAGCTAAATATGCACAGTATTGAGATTGATATTTCTAGTAAGGTGAAAGATTTCTGGAAATTTGAAAAATACAAAAAGAAAAGTACATGCGCTAGTTCGGTTTTCTATAAAAATGTCACTTATTTTCAGGATGTTTTATAGGTTCATGGGGTCACGTTTTCAGGAGCCCTTATTTTCCAACGTACCTGATGACTTTAAAATAAGGTAAAGATATTAAAATGATCATGAACTCACTTGATGTTAATAAATCCCCTGGTCCGGATGACAAACCATTATTGCGTGCTAAGTCGTGTAAGAATTTAGTTACAATTCTTTTATATATTTTTTATTTGTCTTTACAACAGGGCACTTGTTTGGCAAAATAAAAGATTTCTTATATTATCCCAATATTTAAAAATGAAGATAATACCGTTAAAAACTGTCGGCCAATAGGTAAACTGTGTGTTTTTTCTAAGGTATTTGAAAAAATATTTATACAAAATTTTTAAACCATGTTAGAAATAAAATAATATCAGAACAACACGGTTTTTTTCTATCTAGGTTAATTGAGACAAATTTAATCACATGTGTTAAGTATCTTTCAGAGGCTATGTATAGATAAATTCAGTTGAATGCCATATATACCGACCTCAGTAAGGCCTTTGATAAAATTAATCATGGCATACTGATAGATCACCTTTCTGACGTCTTTATATTTTGTTTTCGTAGGCAATGGATTTGGTCTTACTTGCTGGACAAGTGCATAGTGTTTCGGTAAATGAGCATCAATGAAATCCTTTTACAGTTCCGTCCGGAGTACCACAAGGCAGGTATTTGGGCCTCTTGTTTTTATAATTTATCTTGATTATTTTAGGGAATGTTTTAAAAATTGCAAGATTCTGCTTTATGCGGATGATCTAAAGTTTTTTTACCCAATAACAGGTTTAAATGATTGTCTATAAATACAAGACGACTTTGATCGTCTAGTTGCGTATTGCAGTTATGTTTAAACTGTTACAAATGTGTCGCTATTAATTATACCAGTAATATAAATTGTATAAAATTTAACTATCATATTACTTAAAGTTAGGAAAGGTTTCTGAAATTAAAGACCTTGGAATTGTTCTTGACTTATATTTGTTGTTTAAATCGCATATTAAAAATTGTATTAATCCATTAAACAGAATGCTAAGCTTCATAAAGAGATATACTGAGGATTTTAGAAATCCGAGAGTGATGCTAATATATCTAGTAGACTGTGCTTCACTTATGTTGTTTGGAACCCACAATATCCTGCATTTATAGATTCGAATTAGTCCAGCAAAATTTTTCAAATAATATTTATCTTTTAAAACAAATATCAACATACATTTTAATTATTCGCTTATTACGCCTATATTTATTATGCTTGCTCTTAAAGATGGGAGAATTATTTTAGATTTAACTTGTTAAAATAATGAAAGGAGTTGCATATTTTCCAAAAGTGTGTAGAAATATAGAATTTTATAATAATAACAGAACACTTAGATTTATTAACCTCTTTCTGTGCCTTTTAGAAATACAAATAACGATCAAAACTGGCCTCTCGGTAGAATGGTTAGATCGTTTAATACTCACTGTAATGATATAGCCTATTTATATTTCTCTGTTCCTGGTTTTAAATATTAAGTGTCAGTTTATAAATAATTTAAATCAATAACATCTGTTTATGATATTCTAATTTAAGTTTATAAATTTTATATAGTTATTAAACCCATACCCACTGAAATACTTTAATAAAACGATGGTAGTCTAGTGGATTTAATTTTTTTTAAGCCGTTAAATAAACAAAATAAATAAGATGGCTTCCACTTTCGCAATTTACTTTTACGCACCCTTTACAAAAAATGTAACAGGTAATACCAAATTTCCTCCTACAACCTTCAACCTATCTGGCTGGCTAGTAGGAATAAACATTAAGCCATTTTTGGTGGACTTCCAACCCCCTTCAAGGGGATTTAATTTACCTTTTTGCCAAAGCTGAACTAAATAAATATTAATTAACTATGTTTTATGATTAAAATAACGTTATAATACATTATGTTTATTAAAAATACTTTTTTTTTATTAAAAAATATAAATATTCTAATAGAAAAGAAAAATTTGAAAAATTGATGATATGTTGTAATATTTAAAAATCATATCTTAATCACAGTTTTATAAATGTATACTTTGTAAGCCATTCTAAAAAACACAACTCTAAATTTAATTAACTTTGTTAATTTTTTTTTATTAAGGCACTTTAGGACCAAAGTTAATCATAAAATTGCTCTTACGAGTTGTTTTTTATTTAAAATGATAGTCAATAGCCTATTTAAGGAGGGATGTTGGTAACACAGGACGATGCAAAAAGCAGATAATCACCTAAACGATTTTTTGTATTTTAAAAATATTAGGTCAATCTACCTTGTAAAATACGAATTAAGAGCAGTAATTTTAGAAGAAGGTACTAAAAGCTTTACTTTAAATACCTTTACTATCTCATATAAAAAATTCTCCTATGGAAACACTATATTAAACCACAAAGTATTTTCAGTATTTACAAAATCTATCTACACGATGGATTTAAAGGCACTACATTTAAAAATAATTTAATTAGACTTATTTATTATATATTTCAGCATTAAATAACTACTACGTACATTGTATTTTTTATTATTTAAATCCATCAATTAAAGCTTATAGACACTTTAACTTGTTAATTGCATTTATCTGATATTTCCCTTTAGTTAATGCTAAGTAAGACTTTAATCTAAACAATTATATTACTTATTTACAGTCTGCATCTAATTATTGTACGTAGTACGCTGTACTTCCTTCCGCAGAATTGTGAGATACTTCATACAGAAATTATCTCATAGTTAAAACAGGTTACGTTAGAATAAAATGCTAATTGTAATAAAAAAAAACAACGGATTCGATCCGTACTAGGTAAAAATCCATTTTAAACATAGAATGAAAAAAAAACACTTTGTTTTATATTGTTACCTAATATACAGGGTGTCCCAAAAAATCCCCAACATTTAAGGGTAGACTCTACTACCAAAAATAAGACGAAAATCACCTATGTCAAAATTTCGAAAAATGACTCCCTATGAAATTATCACCATTTAGAATATTTAAATCAGTCATTTTTGCCAGTCAAATATTTCAATTAAAGTTATTAATTTGCGTAATGCAGTATTTACAGTATCTATATTTAAAATTATTTTTATTATTGTGGATACGCCTATGTTTTTTTAAATTTTAATTATCAGTCTTGTAACAAATTTTCAACCATAATATCATAATAAATATGGTTTTAGGTAAAACCGTTTTGTTTTATTTTACGTTAAATAATGTTATTGTTGGAAATTTAACCTGGTTCGACAATATTTGTTGTTTGGTATCGTTAAATTATAAAATAAAATATTAATTTAAGAGGTTTACGTGCGAATGAATATGTTTTATTATTATTTTATCAAAAGCAAAATATGCTTGGGATGGCAAAAAAATTAATTAAATTTCTAAATAATTTAAAACTATTATTAGTTTGGTACACGTGTTTTAGCACAAAAAGTATCATGGTTTATAAACTTTGACGATTAATGTCTAGTTTGTTGTTACATATGTAACTTGCGTTAATAATCAAAATTTGTTGAAGCAAAAAAACAGAAACTAACATAGGCAAGGTCGATTTAAATTTAATAAAGTCTTTTTCGATACTTTAAGTAATAATCTAAATTTAAACAAAAAAAGTTTTGTAGTTTTAACTTTTTTTAAGTACTAATTTAAAGGTTTTACATACGTAATATGAATACCATTGTTGATAAATAACACATTAAATAAACAAAATAAAAATTATATATTGCATTAAAAAAGGTATGATTTTAAAATTTACGCTCTTTTAAATAGAAATTAGGAAAAGGCATTTAATATTTAAATTAAGATTTTAATCCATAAGTCTATGATAGGCTTTGTTCTGCCGAGTTGGAACCATATTAAGTAGAAATTTAGTTTACTTAATCTAATTATATGTTTGTCAAATTAAAGGCCTTTGGCAAACGAATGTTTTTTTTTAATCTAGATTAAGGTGTACCATCTTAATCTTATAAAAAAATATTCATATTTTTATCTGTTCCGGTTGCTCAAAAAGTTAACTAGGGAACAATGCGTTACTAGCACATACGCTTCATACAAATCTTCTTGGTAGCTAACAGATAAGAAGTTTGTGTATTCCTTTCTTTTTTAAATACTTCATGGAAAAATTATTCTAATTGCAGCTCTTTTCATATTAACTAGATGGGCTCTGATCTACCAAACCGAATGTTTGTCATGTCATGTCAGTCATGTTCGCTGCCGCAAAAAAAGTCTGCCAATGCTCATATGTTACATATGAGCGGCCAAGTTCTGCAGAACAAAGAATCGTTTAATCCTGTCGGCGTTAATTTTGAGAATAACTGGCACAAACACATTACATCCATAGCCTAGGCAGCTTCAAAAAAGCTTGGATTCCTCTTTCGAGCCAGAAAGTATTTCTCTTCTTCCAATCTGTATACTTTGTAGGTATCCCAAATCAGACCCCCTTTGGAATATTGTTCTCATGTCTGGGGAATGGCGTTCCCTACAACACTTAGCATTCTGGACTCCATTCACAGAAGAGCCGTTCGTCTTATTAATGATCCCACGCTCACAGAAAGGCTTTCTCTTCTTGCCCACCGTCGAGATGTAGGAGATTAGTCGCTCTTCTATAGGTATTTTCACGGCTTCTGCTCGGAGGAGTTGGCCAGCATAATTCCTTCTTTGGCAGCTCCCAACAGAGCAACACGTAGTGCAACTTTTATGCATCCTTTTAAAGTTCAGTTAGAGAAGCCCCGAACTTCCCGCTTTCTTCGTTCCTTCATCTTTAGAGTGTCAAGACTATTGAACCTGCTGCTGCAGAAGTTTTTCTTCTCCCAATCTTCAAATATTTAAGTCCTGTGTGAACTAACTCCCTCTCACCACACTTAAGACACCCACGGTACGTTAGTATTTAGGCATCAGCCATCGTGGACTGTCCCAAGATAAAAAAAATAGAACTATGTCGAGTGCGGTATTTCTCGATAATTTGACATTTTTTTACTTAGTTGAAGTATTGAAATATGTATTTTCCAGAACTACAATGATATAATTTTTTATTGCGCAATCAGATATATATCAGTTTATAAAATATGTGCTATTTATTACATAAAAAATTAAAAAGTTTTATTTGCTTGATGTCGCTGTGTTACAGTTAAAGTTAACATACACTTACATGTATTAAATATATAATTTATTAACTAAACACCTTCGCAATGGCTAGATTAACTCAAAACTTTATTAAAAAAAAACGAAAACAAACGCCAAACGAATTACAAAAATTTAAGAGCAAGCTGCTGGTAGAGATTGTTTCTCGCTGTCAGATCACCAAATTCAAACTTCCATTGAACCTATTGGTAAGGAATTTAGTTACAATAACTGTAAGCGTATATGCCTCCCTAGCTTATCGATATCTTACTTAATTCAGTAGGATATATGTTTCCTAGACACTATATTACACCTACCGAAACAAATTTAGTAGCAATAGTAATAAAGGGTTAAAGAAAGCATGCCTTCATAGCTACCTGCCGAGTCTAGTAACTGCTACATTTTATCAGTTTAAGATAGCGATGCACAAAATTAAGAAAACATCGATGCTGGTATCAAATAATGTATGAAATGCAAAAGTATCGGATCTTTCGATACATCGATATTTAGACTATTATAACTTTATTATATTAGATAAATGAAAAAAATACAGTTTGGAGTTCTTGATAAAAAAAAACAAAGAAATCGTACCAACAAGAACAAGTTAAATATTTATATTGAAAAATAACAGTACAAACAACAACAAATTTTTAAGAAAAATATGAAACGATACATTAAACAAAAACATCGATATGTTTCGATACATCGAAACATCGAAACGAAAACTATCGAGTATCAAAACCAAAACATCAATATTTTCGATACATTAATGTATTGTGTGTATCCCTAGTTTTAGATGATATTTTACCTTTAGGTAATGAACTGCTCTAAAAACATTTTTTAAATTTAATTCTCTTGATAAAGCTATAAAATTAAATTTATTTCTTAAAGAATGGGAAAAAGAGATCTTATAAAAATTTTGAAATCTATATTAGAAGGGTATCGAGTATCGAATCCAAAACATCTATATTTTTGATACATCAATGTATCGTGTGCATACCTAGTTTAAGATGATATTTTACCTTTAGGTAATGAAGTGCCCTAAAAACATTTTTTTATCTAATTTTCTTGATAAAACTATAAAATTAAATTTATTTCTTAAAGAATGGGAAAAAGAGATCTTATAAAAATAATAAAAACTTTTTAATCTTTTTATTAAATCTATTTTTAAAATCTTAAATTTATTGCGTCCTATTCCAGAAGGGTTTTGGCTCACTTGAAAGAATAATTGACCTTTAAAGTTGCATGTATAAATTTTAAAAGTGTTACCTTGTCATTTTACCACTAAGATAAAATATTGTCATTTCTGTATGAATAATATATCTCTGGATTTTAGAGTTTTAGAATGGCGTAGTATATAGGATGCACATAGATTGGTACCAGCCTGATGATCTTATCAATACAATAAAATTTAAACTACATTATTTAGGTATGCAAATAAAGCCATACAAAATTAATCTTTTTTTTTAAGAGATAAATAATTTGTATGTAGCGGTAAAAAAAGATCATAAATCTGCGGTATTAACTTTTTTTTTAGGAACATATAGCCAAAATAAGAAAATACATACACGCTTGTATAAATTTTCAATAGAAATACGGTTCCGTTGATCATAAATCAATGCTTGAATGTGCTTTAGTAATATATAGTCTTCCACATTGGGTTTTTATCAAAGAGAAATAAATAACCGCTGCTGTAGTCGAGTCGTCTTCAATTCACTGAATCTAATATGTACTAAAGAACGAATTACATTTCAAGCTAGTAAATAAAACTTTAATTATATTGTTAAATTAATAGACAAGCTAGGTTTAATAAAATGTTTATTTGTATTAGTTCGATTAATTTAAAATACGATTAAGATTTACGATTCCATAATTTTTTTTAGGAAACGGTTATTTTTGTTTATTAAAATTATTTATCTAATTTTCCTTGCTGATTTCGATCAGATTCTTTTAATTATAAACAAACTTTATGTTTACATAAAAAAAACCCACATTTTCAATATAATAAAAAAATAATATTTTAAGAGTCCATTCGCGCCGCGAAAATTGGATCCAATTTGGGGTTCGGGCATAATGTTTTTCTCAAAAACGGTATAGGTGAACGACAATTTTTAAAAACTATATGAAAGCCAACACTTAAATCCAGGCTTCTGCAGTAATAGTTTTTTAAATATGGATTTAGTTTTTAATATTTCCTTGAGTGAAAGTCACCCTAAAATCGGTTATGTTTAGATTTTTTCTTAACTCGACTCATATTTCAAAAATCCGTTACAGCATAGGCATAGATTATTTTCTTACCTTTAAAATGGTGTATAATCTATGTCATTTAAGTAAAAAATAGTTACCGAAAAACGTTATCTCCTGTAGGCTTGCAATCGGAAACAACATCGCATCGATACACCGAATTTGGAAGAACCTAAATAAAATATAATATTTTTAATGCGGCTATACGAAAATTGTGGTAGTGGGAGTTTATTAGTGGCCGCAAACCGTCTCCGCGTCCTTTCGCCCTAAAATAAAGTACCTTTTATATAACTAATAAAATTGCTTTTGTTTAATGCTAAGGTAATTTTTAGCTAACTTTAAAATCATCACTTTTTTAAAATAATAAGTATAATTGCCACATTCTTACTTTTATTTATAAAAAAACAAAAATTAGTCTCAGAATAGCAAAAAATAAGTTTTTAACCAAAATTGAAATAATTTTAATTTTAATTGTATTATTAATATGATTATGATAAGAATTAATTTATAATTTTTTAATTTATTTTGTATATCGAAAACGGTGACCGACTTTCCACCAAGACATATATATATATATATATATATATATATATATATATATATATATATATATATATATATATATATATATATATATTATATATATATATATATATATATATATATATATATATATATATATATATATATATATATATATATATATATATATGTATATATATATATATATATATATATATATATATATATATATATATATATATATATATACATATATATATATTTTATTTTTTTGGTATGATGGCCTTACAAACTGGGGTAAGACATGAATAAGTGTTTTTGATTTTTAATGGCTTTTTTAGGGCGATTTTAAAGTTCCTAATTATTAATTGATTTTTTGCGCTTTACAGGTGTAAATACCTATACCTCGGAATCTGGACTAAAGTGGTCTCTTCTTGCACGTGCGGCAAGGAACCCGAAGAATAGTTTATAATTTAATTAAATAATCAAACCATTTCGCCTTACCTAAAATGGATGTACCTGTGTATGAAATTTTTAAGTTAAAGCTAACTATTTTATATCTAAAATTAAGCTGCAAAAAATAACTTAGAGAAGTATTTTGCCTTTAATAAAATTCGACACAAATAATTTTAGTGAACAATTTTAAAGTTAAACATAAGAAAACTTGTTAGTTGCTAAAAAAGGGAATTAAAAGGGTATTATTAAATTATTATTCTTAATATTATTATTAATATCGTCGTTTGGTTTGCATTGCCCTAAAGAAGAATATTAAGTGATCGATTTTAGATATTCACAATTAAATACCAAAACGAGTAGGTTGTGTAGGACCATGCCATGGGATGGGGCTCTAGGTAACCCATAATAATAAGGTATTTTTCACAACGTTTGAGACACTTCGTGCTCTCGCGTTACTGTTATTATGTACTAATTGTAACGTTCTTACTATTTCTATGTAAAATTTTGGTAAGGAAGAGTCCTGGGATTCAAAATAAATTCGCTATTTTAATTTTCTTTTCTACGTTTCAGTTCTTTATAATGGTCTTTCTAAAGGGTTAAAGGAAGGTGTATATAAAGTAAGTTTTTACAATCTTAATATTTTCTTTCCAATTTGTTAACGAACAACATTATTATTTTTTTTTTATTTTTTAAATCACGCAGTAAAACAAGTGGTTTCTCAATTTTTTCAGATACATATTAAATTAGAAATAAATGCAATTCACAACACACAAATACCATTATAATAATTTTCAGACTGTATAATTTATGAAAAGAAAAACAAGTTGTAAGAAATTGTATTCATATAAAATGACTTACCTCGGCAAGATCATAATTTATCTTTAAAATCATTGTACTAGCAAATTATTCACGATTCGACGCCATATATGGAAGTGTTCGTTCTTATGTCTTGACATCTGTTATACCTACTTCGGTTATGAATTACAGTTATTAGTTGAGATTAAACTTTTTATTTACAATGGTAAGATTTGTTACGTTGAACTAAAATATTTTTAATGATAAAAACACATAATATTTGTAAAAACTCCAGAAAGGTAACCCATGTATTCAATTTTTACGGTGAACCTAATATGTAATTAAATATTGTTTATTTGTGAAAATAAAAAGTTTTCCGCTCCGTCGGTCATTTGATAAAGGTACATAAAAACATAGACACAAACATATACAGTGCTAGTCTCTAACTTGGAATAAATTTATTAAATCAAACAAGGTTTTTCTTCGGAAATATGCTTGGACACATCGATTAGTATTCTAAATTGCGCTCTTTTTGATTTAAAATTTTATACAGCATGACCCATATTTAAGATATGACGTCATCAAATATTTTTTTAAATTGCAACACTAATTTTTTTACGACCATTTTTATTAAAGAGTGTATTAGGTTACAGATGTGTGCCGAATTTCAAATTTTTATTTATTGTCAATAAAAAGATATTGCCATATATATTTTATACATAAAGTGCGAGTCTCTAACTTGAAATACATTCAGTAAATCAAACAAGGTTTTTTTTGGAAATATGCTTGGACACGTTGATTAGTATTCTAAATTGCGCTCTTTTTGATGTAATAAAATTTTATACAGCATGTCCCAAATTTAAGATAAGAAGTCATCGAATATTTTTTTAAAGGGCAACACTAATTTTTTCATGACTGTTTTTAAAGAGTATATCAAGTTAAACATGTGTGCCAAATTTAAAATTTTTATTTATTGTCATTTAAAAGATATTTGACAAATTTCTAATTCAAAGAATGAAGAAATCTAATTTGATTTACTTTAACGTCAAATTAATAAACGTCAGCTCGACAAAAATGATAAACCAATGTCTTTTGGTATTCCAGTCTTAAACTGCATAAAAATTAAATTGAGTTCAATTATATTTAACTTAATTAATATAACTTTAAATGACAAGAAATACAAATTTGAAATTTGGCACACATGTGTAACTTGATATACTCCTTAAAAATAGTCATAAAAAATTAGTGTCGTCATTTAAAAAAATAGTCGTAGGCGTCATATCTCAAATTTGGGACATGCTGTATAAAATTGGATTACATCAAAAAGAGGGCAATTTAAAATACTAATCGACGTGTCCAAGCATATTTCCGAGAAAACAAATTCTTTGATTTACTGAATTTATTTCAAGTTAGAGATTCGCACTGTATACAAACATATACAGGTGTGGAAAGCTCAAAACCGAACACGGACATTTCGCCAGTAAAACAAATTAACCACCAAAACAAAGTGAGATCGAATTTAAACTAGGACATACGCGCCAAAATAGCTTAAACTGCGTACGCTCGATGAAGGGTGACTTATGATGAGGGGTTATAAATACAGACAGGGGCACCCTACTAGGTACATAGCAATGGACCGGACGAATTTGCAATAGTCAGCTATTTGTGTATGCATTCTTTTTTGTTCAGTAAGAAACAACAAAGTAACACAATTTTCAGTTTGTTGGGAATTATAAATGTATAAAAATTATTTCGCCTGGCGAATTTAAGGTAAGAACACGTGTGTTTTTAAAAAATCCTTAACATTTAAAACCTAAAATGGATATTTATCAAATTGAGGAAAAAGTTAAAATTGTTCAGTGGTATTATGGGGGTAATTCTTTACAGCGGGTAAAAATATATTTGCTGAGAATTATCCTAATAGGCCACACCCTGCAATTACTACTATTTCAAGAATTATAAATAATTTCCAAAAATACGGGTGCGTTTCTCCCAGAAACCATAAAATACAAAACGTCCAAGAAGTTAATAAGGAACGGGAAGCGAAAGAAATTAATTTGTTGGCATTAATTAATGAAAATCCAACTTTGTGAACACGTGCGCTTGCGGATGAGGTTGATTTAAGTACAAGAACGGTAAGGAGAATATTAAAAAAAAATAAGTATCGTTCATACAAAGTTCAAAAAATCGAAGAAATTTATCCCGAGGACAATATCAGGAGAATGGAGTTTTGTGAAAACATGATGAATAAGGCAAATGAAAATGAAGATTTTATTGGAAACATTGTCTTTACTGATCAAAATCCAAAATTTATGGTTTTCGGGATGATCGCACAATGAATCTTGATGAATTGCGTGTAAAAATTCGTAATGTTTTTCAAATAATTACACCTGTGATGTTAAACAATGTTCGAAGAAGTTTCTATGATCGCTTAGGACATTGTTTAGCGTAAGGCGGTGGATTGTTTGAATACTTGCTTTATTAATTAATTTATTTAGATTTGTTTTTATTTTTACTTAATTTTTTCATGTAGAATTATTTTTTAGTTTTTAGTTGGGATTTTTTAGAATAACATGTTTTCTTTCCTTAGAATCGAAACAATAATTTTATTATTGTTTTGATTCAAAAAAACTCTGATAAGCAATAGCAAATTTTATCTCCTACATGCGTAAATAATTATGAAAAACATTAAATACGGCAGTACATCCCAACCCGTTCGTGGTTACAAAGTTACTGAGGATTGAACGAAAGCGCGCCGGTTGGTCGCGCGAACCTCGGCTGCAGTGCTTAGAGGGTAATCGCAAATTCGTCCGGTCCATTGCTATATACCTAGTAGGGTGCCCCTGTCTGTATGCAGGCGGGAGCGGGAGGCAGTATGCCTAGAATCGCCGGTCTTCGCTGTTCGAAACAGCGCTTGATAGAAGCATCGACACATTGCGCAGCTTTGTCTCATTTCTCTCACACGGTTAAAGGGGTTGTCCGTTTTTGTTTGATACATTAAACTTTATCCCTAGGTTTGGTTTTGGATTTTACACAGCTGTATATAAATATGCATACATTTGTTTGAACGCCCTAATAGATTGTCATGTAGTAAATATATTGCAGTTCGAAATAATACCCTTTTTGAAGTCAAGTAAAAAATAATTATAACGAAGTATATTTTGTTTATTTTAGATTTTTTTAAACCCTAGTGTTGTGTATGGCAAATAAAACTTTTGTGTTGGGAACACTAAAAGGGATTTCTAAAAAAACAAACTTAAATTGGTGTTAAAGGCTTTAAAAGAGGACGTGCATACAAAAAGAACGGTATTTTTATAATTTTAAAAACATTTTCAGTTCAAAATAAACTAAATTTAACACATATTTTAAGGTCACATTTATCTTATAAACTTTCTTATGTTCTATAGAAAAAAAGCCCTAAATCAGAAAGTCGAAGTGTTAGCAAAAGAAAATTTGATTTCCAACGGGGTTATAAGATAAAACGTGATTGCCAGACGACAAAAAGAACGAAATCTTTCCACATATGTGCAAACCTACAGATCAAGTTAGGCGGTCCTAACTTGCCAGACCCGCAGACTGCTAAAAATATACGATGTTATAGCTATCATCTCGTAAACCGGTTATAGTCTAAAGATATTTTCTTTGTTATTTGACAACTAAACACATATATACCTACATATTTTTTAAAAATTTATTCTATTGTTTATTTTTGACAATTATTTATTTAACAAATATATGGTTATATTAGTAAACAATATGTGTACTTATGAGAAATAAGTACTTTATTTTTTTTTGTAAATTTGAATTATTTACTATACATACATGCCCGCTTATTTTTAAAGAACATTCAATTAATCTTAAGAAGGCCATATATAACACCCTTACTTGTTTTTTTAAAAAAATATCAGTAAACTTAAAGTTATAACCCACCGATCATAGTAGGGCATCATAAACTAAACTATTTCTAACTAACTTATACCTGTACACGGTTTTAGAATTAGATATAAGTATAAATTGATCACATTTGAAAGGTTTGTTAGATTTACTAAAATTATTTTGCAAATTTGAATTTTTATAAAAAGTTTTTTTTTATTTAATAATTACATATATTTTATCTGTAGTTTTCTTAAGGTATTACAAAATTAATCGTACCTACTTTCGAAAAGCAGCTAAATTTCTTCGCAAATTCGTATTTTTAGGTTTTTTAATGGAACCTATCATATGGAATTTTAAATGCATTTTTATAAAAACATATTGTCTTAATAGTGTATAATACAGGCGAGACGATTTTTTTTATTTCAAAAGTTGTCTCATAATAACGTCCAAAGTTGGCGAGAAAACCACCTCTACAGAAATATTAGCGGCCTTGATCGATCGTATAAAACGAACTCAAGACCTAGCTAACCCCTATTTGAAGTTTGGTATTGATGGTGGAGGAGGGTTTCTCAAAATCTGCCTTTCAGTGCAAGCTCATGATTTTGCAGGAGAGATGATCGACAAAAATACATAGAGGGCGTAGCTGCAAAAAAATTTCAGAGTAAAAAAATATTTGTTCTGGCAATAATATCAGCCACACAAGAAAACGAGAAAAATTTTAGAATGTTATGGTCTCTCTTAGAAATCAATCATTTTGTCGGCACAATTGCCACCGATTTAAAACTCGTTAATATATTAGCGGAGATCATATCTCATTCCAGTAGCTTTTCATGTACCTGTTTTGCCTCAAAGGAAAGCTTGAACACAGAGTAAAAAAATATGTGTTCTGGCAATAATAGCAGCCACACAAGAAAACGAGAAAAATGTTAGAGTGTCATGGTCTCTCTTAGAAATCAACCATTTTGTCGGCACAATTGCCACCGATTTGAAACTCGCTAATATATTAGCGGAGATCATATCTCATTCCAGTAGCTTTTCATGTACCTGTTTTGCCTCAAAGGAAAGCTTGAGCGCTTGCGGTAAAAAAAAGACTATAGAAAATTTCCGAAAAAATTATTTAGAATGGAAAATAAGCAATTTCAAAAAGTCTATTGCAAAAAAAATACAAGAATTGCTCAAATGCGCCTGTTCTTTTAAGAGGCACGGATGACTCCAGACAAATTCTTGACATCATTGCACTCCCCGAATTGCATTTAATGCTTGGAGTGGTAAACACTCTTTATAATCGAATAAAAATAGAGTTTGAGTTCAAATGTTTCAAAAGTAATTGGTGCATGCGGCCTCTACATTCGGGGGTAATTCATGCAAACTGCTTTTAGATAAAACTGCTGTTTTATCAGGCCAGGCTGTTTATGCAGGCCAGGTTGTTTAAGTTATGTTAAATATTTTCAAGAATTTTCAGCAGTGATGGAGTCTTGCTTTTCAATCACTCTCAGACCAAACTACGCACAAGCAATAGACATATATAAAAAGAGCTATTTAGCTCTCCTGATCACTGTTACTCCAAGGGTCCATTCCGTTTTTTTTTCATGTACCCGAGTTTTGTGCTAAAACAAAAAAAGGGTTGGGTTTTCTAGCAAGCAGGCCATGAAATTCGTGCACCATGATTTTGGGATAATGTGGGACAAGTATTAAGTCAAAAAATGTCACCTAGATTATGGGACTACATAACTGACCGCAGAGAATATACTATTGTCCATTTATAACTTATCGCTCATTAGTAGATTTGATTAAAAAATGAAAGTAACTTTGATTTGTGTGCCATTGTTTTTATCTCAGATATTACTTCAAAATGATAAAACTGTTTATTTTTGTACCAATATTGAACATTATTTGTCATTAAAATTCATTTATTAAAATATTATTTTTCCTAAGAGCTCGGGTGTTGGAAAATATTGAATGACGATTGATATATAATATCTTCGTTCAAGGTCGTCGCTCTTATGTTAATTGTCTATAATTTTTGTATTTAGTTTAACAACATCCATTTAAACAGTAAAATTGACAACATAGTTCCAAAGATGAGAAATGTCAAAAAGCAAATTTTTAAACAAAAATTATAATATAAGCTTATGGCTACCTAAAATATTTCCAATTTAACCAGCCTACTACTTTTATCATTAGGCGAGATTATCATAATTGTAATTTAAATTTTGGACACACAATTTAAAATATGTGTAAAGTGCAATAACACATTATATGTATTTGTGGTATAATAACTGTTATTTATTACAAATAAATAATACATTTATTTGTGTAAACTACTAATTATGAAATAAAACCTAACGCGTTTTGTTTTTTATCATATTTTGGTTTAAATAAAAGCTTTCTAATAGTATTGCATGCAAATAACTTACATAAGCTATTCCTTATTGAAAAAAAAAATTATGTAGAATTTACTATCTTATTTGGATAAAATAAACGTATTTTATGTAAGTTTAAAAAGTAATGGTTTTAAGTTTTTTTACTCTTTATTAAAAAAAATATATATTAAAGTTTTTAGCTTAAATACATCATATAAAGTAAGTGCATATTTTTACAGTTCAAAATTTAAATTTTGAAGTAATTATGACATAATTATCAGTCTTAAGAAAAATTATAGATCAATACATAACATTTTCTACAGCAAATTCAGGCACTATTCACCCAACTGCTCTTTTAATGCCGTCCGATAAAAAACTTTGCGTGAAATTTATTTTACATTTTTATTAGTAATGACAAAGATAATACTACTACGAATAGATGGTTCATTTAAATGGGGCGTTTTGAATCAGTTCGGAGATATCAATGCTTCCGTAAATGCGAATAAAATTAGGTCGGTAACCCCTGCCCCAGCGAATCGAGGTACGAAACCATGTGCGACATTGTCAATGTCTGTCGCTTGTACCTTATTCGGAACACGAAGTAGAGAAAGCGGGCGGCTAAACGAATTGTATAATTTCTAGTCGCGTTTCATCACGCCAATAGTAAAGGCCTGCCGGCAACACTGTTTAACTTTCGTTCAAGGATAGCGAGAAAATCTCTCGATGGACATCGGCTCGCGTTAGCCAAAGTCCATTAGGGGTATCAAAAATATAGCATTGAATGGTTCATCTTATCCGTAGTAGTATTATCTTTGGTAATGACCAAGGGTAATGAACTTAATAAGGAGTGCTCGATCCCATTTAAGCCCATATACATCTAATTTACTGTCAAATTGAGATTTGTGACGTATCTGTTTGCCCATATTTTTGTTTACATTTTGTGATTCAGATCGTACAGAAAGTTTTTTTTCGTATTTTTTATTTTATTTTTGCTCTTTTAGACATTGGAACTGGTATTATATTAGTTTTTATTATATGTAGTTAAATTTAATTTTAATAAATCTACATTTTGGGCAAAAGGTGACGTCACAAACATAACCTATACTGCGGACAAATTTTAAAGATCGAGCACTCCTTGTTAAGTTTACTACCCTTGGGTAATGACAAGTATGAAATACCAGGCTTTGCGGTATTTGCTAATAAACAACACTGCTTGGCTCCAGCCAAACTATTTATTACTATTTCATGTAAAATTCTTGTAACTTCAATAAACTAAATAGGCCAATCAACAGAGCAAAAAAGAGCTCATTTTTACACTTAAATTTAGCCGAAAATAACCTGTGCCACCATTTTAAACATGGTAAATAGATTTACCATTTTTAATGGTTTATATAGGTTTAAATTGTAACAAAACTTTTTTTAGCAAAATGTATGTTTTAGAGGTGTAAAGGATAAAAAAGGGTCTCTCAGCCCTTCTAAGCCCTTTAATGTAATTTCCAATATCATATTCGATTTCAGTGGCCCAAAAAGCTATAAAAGATTTTTTTAATTATTTTATGCTTGGGGGTAAAAAACACCTTATTTACTAGGATCCACCATATCTTTCCGACACTTTGTAGTTGATCTGTTTCTAAAAATAATGCAGAAGGTTTCATCTCGATTCATGACCTTCCAAAATCATTTAATATACTAATATACTTTTCTCCTCCGCTGGCTCGCTCTACCACTACCGCTACTCTACTCTGCTTCGCTCGTCGCTTTTCGCGTTTGGCACGACTTTCAGAAACTTTTTTTATCGATTTCCCACCCCCCAAGCAAAAAATTTAAAATATGGAGAAAAAAATTTTGAACGGTGAGCCTCTCAAAAAAAGCCCTTAAATTTTTGACGAGCTCTAAATCGAAAACTATAAATCCGACAGAAACCATCTTTCGCAGAGTTAAACTACACATTATTACCTATCATTTCCCGAAGAATTACTCTTTAATATTTATAACGAACCAAAATATGATTTTTTTAAAAAAGGTGCGTTTTTCTCTAATAGTTTTTGAGTTATACGCAAAAAACTAAAAAATTACATTTTGTTTACAGTTTTTATTATTTAGACAATTACTGTAAACCCGGTGTTTTTATCTATTTACGATGTTTTAAAAGGTGGCACAGGTTGTTTTCGGCTAAAGTTAAGTGCGCAAAAAACCTCTATTGAGTGGCCTAAAGGTACTGGATGTTTTAAAAGCAAACGTAAACCTTTCTGGGCAGCGTCTTTAAAATTAAAAAAAGGCGTTTTTAACATGATCCAAAAAATCCCCATTTTTAAGTTAAAAGTTGGTAATAAAACCGATTTTTAATTGATTGCAACTACAAGAAAAATTTAATTTTTACTATTTTTAATCGAAATTTTGCAGATTTGTAAAAAAATTATGTAGAGTTTAGTAACATAATAAATAAACTAATATACGGTTCATAAAGGGTAGGTTTTTAAGAGTTATAAAAACAGTTAGAAAAAACGAATCATTCCGAGTAAAAAAGGTATTCTTACCTCAACACGAAAGATCCAACTATTTGCGAGGAATTTTATTTTAAACATTTTCTGCACATCCTAAAACGAATTATATCTAACTAGATTTGACTACCTGATTCTTATTAAAAAAAAATTTGTTTGATTTATCAATAATAATAAACATCCACCCTTTTTGGGATTCTGCAATTCAAATGGCATTTTTGTAGTTATTGTTATTATTTTTTTACTCGAAGAAGTGCATTAAGTAAGTTTAAAAAAGATCTTTTCCCATTTTAATAAGAGAAAAACGCTGCCAAAAGGTTTACGTTTACTTTTGAAACGCCCTGTATATCATGTAATATATTTTACCAAATCATATGCTTCAGATAAAACTGCTTTTGCATCAACGGCTGTCCTAAATCTTGTAATGTTGCCCATATAAGGATGATACTACCAAGCAAGGAGCGACTTAAATTAATAAAGCCTAAATGTGAAAGTTGCATAACTGTATATTCCAAATTTATTCACCAAAATTTAAAAAACAAAATTTATTTCTACAAAAGTTGCCATTTTTAACAGGAACACAACACGTTTGTGAGTGAAATTATATGATAAGGGTATTGTTTTGGTTTTTAAAATTGGTTACCCTATTTGTAGGGTAACCACAGAGCCGAATTTAACTTTTTGCCGCCCCTAGGCTAATATATTTTTGCCGCCATAATATGTCAATATTTTTAGATATCAGAAAAAAAAATTTCGCATTAAAAGAATGTAAACTACACTAGTATTTCCTGTAAAAATAAAGTAAATTTGGCCGGAATTTTTTTTTATCTATTCGTTAAATATTAAAAATAATATTTTTTTATTAATTTACTATTACACTATTTTAAAAATTAATCGTAAATTTGCTACCAACCAATGGGTTAAATACTTGGTTTACCAACTAAATATTAAAAAATATTAGCTAAAAAAATACAAAATGTATTAGGGTTCAAACAAAATTTATTCAAATAAACAGGTTTATTTTAATCATGTTAAGTTAAGATATTTAGTTATTCAGTAAAATAGTTTAAAAAAATAATTGCGTAAATATTTAATTTTGTTTAATATAATATTGCAGTACTAAAAATAATATATTTTTCGCAAGAAATTCTACTTTAAACATAATATTATTATACAATCCTTAAATCACCTCAGGGATTTTACCTACAACTATTATACTTTAAATTCCTTAAACCTTTTGTGTACTAAAGATAAAGTCGTGTTATCTCGTCGCAAAATTTCCATATTAAAGCATCTACATACATCACTTTGTTATGCCTAAATGGCTGCGGGTTGCGATAAATTAAAAGTCTTTCTCGAGCTAGGAATTTAATAAATAAAGTATTTTAAAATTAAACCTCGCGTCGTCGTCGTTTTCAGGTAATAACTGAACAAAATAAATATCTCAGTCGTGTTTATACAGGGTGTTACCAAAATAAAATAAAAATACAGTCAACAATTCAATGGGTGTGTGTTTTACCAACACAATATAAATATTTTAAGCAGCATATAAATAGAACACACAAATTAGGGGTTTAAAGTTTATGTAGTGACAATAAGGGGATAATTAACTAGTTTTATTATAAAACCCTGATTGTCTAGCTACAGCAGGAAATGTCAGGCGACAAAAAAGTACATCTACCCTTTAAAAAATATTACAATTAATAAATATATAATATTCCAGGCAAATCAACCTTTTTATATTGACCGGAAATTCTTTGGGCTTATTTGTTTTTTATTATTTTCTGATTGTATTCTGCAAATTTTAAAGGAGATAATACCCAATAATTATATTTATGGCCAGGTTCAAATAGCATTAGTGTCTTGGGGGATTATCTTTACATTATATTTTTAGTTGTGTCTTAAATCGATAAGAGTTAAAATATCGTGTTCGGAATCTAAACGTGTTTAATCATGTCCCCAAAACGAAATCGTTTGTCACTAAAGGAAACAATTGATGTTATCGCGAAAAGTGAAAAGTATGCTCTGGGTTTGCGAAAACTGGCTGACAAGTTTGGTGTTGGAAAATTCCAAATAAATAATATTATTAAGAATAAAGCTAAACTAAATGGAATATTTAAGGAAGGTGTTGATTTAAAACAAAAGAGGAAATTCCGGAAGTCGAAAGGATTGGCAGTAGATCAAGTCGTCTACAATTGGTTCTGCAAACCAAGAGGTAAAAATGTTCCAATAACTCGACCCTTAATTAAACAAAAAGCACTTGTGGCATCAAGCAATTTATAACTGGAAAATTTTGTAGCCTCGAATGGTTAAACAACTGTTACCTGGCAATACTGGCCACCCTTCTATAAAGGCCAATTATTCTTAATTTTATGGTCGCCGTTATAGACAAGTTTTACTGTAGGAAAAAACTTATAGCTTGCTTTATTATTACCACAAACGACAAAAGAAATAGAATGGCTAATGGTTAAATTTAGTATCAAATTAAGTTTTAACATATTAGTTAATAATTATTGTTTAGTAGGGTTCTTCCATTTTACTAATTCTTTTTAGAATAATTTATGTGTACGTTCTATAACACAAATTTATTTTACATACATTTATAAAATTCTTTTTTTTGTAAACTAAGCTTCATCTAAAAAATATTAAGAAGCATCTTATGTTCGGTATTGAATAAAGATTTCCCAAAAGATTTACAAAATTGAAAATATCAGTGGCGTGCCATAAATTATCCATATTTAAAAAAATTATTACATTTTTATTTATATTGAAAGAAGCTTTTTAATAAACAATATAAAAAAGAGGAAAAAAATCAGTACCCTGTATTTTGAAAAGGAGACATTGTTCGACATATGTTATTAAAAACTATTTTTATAAAAACACCAGAGAAATCAGCACCTTATATATTTTAAATTACTTAGGAAACACTCCGTATATTTTAAAGTTATATGCATATTCTATGTTAAGCTGATTTCCCGTTCTATTAAATAGTTGGAAATGTGACTTATGTATCTTTTTTTGTTATATGGATTGTCTGATTACATCTGTATTTAATTAAAACAACATCTAAAAGACAGTATGATTTTAAACCAGTGTTTATCTTTTAATTAAAATCCCTACCATCTAGCACGAATGTCCAAAGTCATGTGAGTTAGTGAGTTAAACTTGACTGCACGATTTGCTATTTTACTTAGTAAACTGAAAAGGTAGTAATGGATCAAAAACAAAGTGCAGTTTTGATAAAATACATAAACTTATTTTTGTTATACTACCAATTTGTGTGATAATGTTCATATAAGTTATATCGCTCAACCTTACTGATATGATAATGTTACTATGTTCGACAAGTCAAAAGGTGTCCTATATCATAGAGGTTGAAGGTGGATTTATATATGTCTGACGTGTCGTGACGTGACGCGTCAGAACGGTATCGGTTTTGTACATTTAATTGGTTTAGATACACATTATTGTATTGTGTTGTACCGCAGCGCTCTCTGTCGTATGTACAATAAATGTATGAAACCGATATGGTTCTGACGCGACAGGTTACAACAGGACACAGTCAAAGAGTAATAATTGTTTTCAACAAGAGGAAACAGTTAGACAAAGCACATAAAATCCAAAAGAGATAAATACGTGATTGTGATCGCGTCCGGTATTGGCCATTAGGCTGGTAAGTGCTCATTTTATAGGAATATTGTGATAAAATTGTTATTGCTCCAAAGAAAAAATCTTTATAAAAGGGGCATCAAAAAAAAATATCATTATGTTAAATTTTAATAATAGATATCGAGCATATTGTATATATCCTTAATATTTTAGTTTTAAATACACCTTAAGTTCTTTTTCTTCTTCCTCTTCCCTTGGAGCCGTCTTGATTCACTACCAGAGGCAGCGCAGCCTTTTGGGCTTTTTGTGCCTGATCTCCCATTATCCTTTATACCAATCCTCCCATTAGTCTAGTTCCTTCCACAAGTCTGTATAACCCCCCCTGTCTTTTGTGATTTAATGCTTCACATTCGCACAGGATATGGCAGGCTTCCCCCTCGTCGCACATTCTGCAACTTGGGTCCCGAATGTATGAGCCTATCTTGTGTAGGTGTCCTCTTAGGCTATCGTGCCCTGTTAGCAATCCTACCGTTATGCGAAGTCTTTTATTACTTTGTCTGAGTAGTTCTTCCTTCGTTTTTTTGGATGAGCCCCTTATGAAGCTTTTTCCATGTCTAATTCTACTGAGGTTTTCCCAGTATTCCTCGTGTTTGTTTCGGTTCCATTCCCTGGTTTGCCCTCGTGCTGTGGTTTTGGTTACTCCAAGGGCAGGTTCTGGTCCAAAGTATGGTGTGGATGATCCCTGTCTCGCTAGCTCATCCGCTTTTTCGTTGCCTTCTATTCCCGAATGTCCTGGTGTCCACAAGGGGTTTACTAGTGCCCCCAGCGACGTTTGGCTGTCTGTTATTATGCAGATCCGCTTATTTTTATAATCCCTCCTGTTATTTTCTTTTGCCCGCTCCAGTTTCCTGCTCGGTTTTGGAACCATCTGTATACCAGATGATGTCACACCTTAAGTTAATCATATATCAATATTTTTAATTATTAAATGTATAACCAAATTAAAACTTACATTTAAACTTACCCAAAAATATTGAATTGAATTAAGAAAATTGCAACATTGCAAAATCTGTAAGGACTAATAAAAGTCAGTGGTACCGGCAACAATGTTGCGACCAAAAAGATGGCGCAAGGTCAATGGGAGATGCGGCGTATTCCTTTGATATTTTGCCCAGTGTCCTCTCTTGTTAAAAACAATTATTACTCACTACTGACACAGTAGTAACTTAAACGTTTTCGTGTACACTGTATTTTGATGTCATTGAAAAACATTTTTTTCAATAATTTAAAAATAGGGTATAATTTTTCTTGTTATTATCCTATCTAATTTGTCAATGTTCTATACACAATTAAAAAAGTATCAACTTGAGAATTACCCTGCATATTTAATTCAGTAAAGTTACCCAAATATGTTACGGGCTACATTCAGTTTTAAGGAATTACATCAGATTAGTCTACCTATAAGTAAAATAAGGACTAATTCATAAAATATTGTGCTCCAAATAACTACTAGCAAGTTTATAATCCAATTTAACAATAAGCAAATCCTTTTATTAATCCCAAACACTCATGCAAATACCCCAATCATTATAGTAAAATAAAAGGTCATTTTTGTAATTAATGTTAACAGATATTTGACCGCGCCATGACTTCCGGAATAACCTGTAGATTACAAAAATCAAAAATCCAACCAATTTTTTTCAAACAATAATTATTAAAAAAGTGCATTTTTTAATATAACAAAAAGTACTGGCTCATTTTTACTCATAAAAGACCGTTTGTAGAGAATTTAAAAACCTACAAAATGGTTTTTAAAAAATCCCGATCCCATCATTTTTCACCGAGAAAAGCGGAAAACGTTTAAAACAGACTTTTTTCAAAAATTCGTATCTCCCTTAATTTTCAATATTAAAGACTGATTTTTTGGGAAATGATAGACAATAACATACACTTTGAGCTGCCGAAAGATAAAAATTGTCGCATTAATAGTTTTTATTCAATCGCACTTTAAACAAATTAGGCCCTTATCTTGCAAGTGCCGTGAATATTAGGCAAATGGTATGATTTAAATTTTTAAAACGACTTTTTAAAGTTGAGATTAAAAAAACAAATTGTATATCTCACATTTTTATATAAGTTTGGAGAACATTGTTAAAAATGCTTGTAAACCTAGCGCATCGAGCAAAAATTCGCGACCGAGACGTGGAGGCGGGGAGGGGGCAGGCAGCAGCGAAGGAGAAGCGAGAGACGGGCTGCGTGCATCGGGCGCTCCACGGAATTTTCGCTAGACGCGCTAGGTTCACAAGCATTGTTAACAATGTTCTCCAAACTCTCATGAAAATGTGCAAGTAGCTCTAAATCTCAATTTTAAAAAGCCGTTTTAAAAATTCAAATCGGACCATTTGCCTAATATTCACGGCACTTGCAAGATAAGGGTCTAATTTGTTTATAATGCGATTGAATAAAAACTATTAATGCAACAATTTTCATCTTTTGGCAGCTTAAAGTATATGTTACTGACTATCATTTCCCAAAAAATCAGCCCTTAATATTGAAAATTAACGGAGATACGAATTTTTGAAAAAAAGTCTGTTTTAAGCGTTTTTCCGGCTTTTCTCGGTGAAAAATGGTCGGATCGGTATTTTTCAAAAACCATTTTGTAGGTTTTTACATTCTCTACGGTCTTTTATAAGTAAAGTAATATTGCCGGTACTTTCAGTTATTTAAAAAAAAAAAAAAAAAATGCCCTTTTTTAATAATTATTGTTTAAAAAAATTACCTGAATAAAAAATTGGTTAGATTTGATTTTAGTAATCTACAGGTTATTTCGGAAGTCATGGCGCAGTCAGATATCTGTTAACATTAATTACAAAAAAAAATCTCTAATGATTGGACTACAAATACGATTTATGTTGTACAGTTAAAAGACTATTGTCTTTCTGCAAAATACAGATTTAAAAAGAAATACGGGCATCTTGGACGTGTTTAAATAAAGATTGGTAATTATTTATGTATTTATTCTAGATACTTACAAAAAAATCAAATCTATAAATTGAAAAATAAATAGCTGCACCTTTAAATAGAAAACTAATGCAACAAAATTAATCCGATGATTTTTTAAAAATATTTTTGCTACATAGAAGAAAATAATGCATTACTATATTTAAGTAAGGGATACAAAACGCGGGTAAAATAACCGGGCTTTTAATAAAAAATGTATTAGTTTTAACAGTGTTTCATCTTAATAACTTAATAAATTGAATTATGTAGGCATTGTCTGACCTTGCGGTTCGTTTGGTAACTTCAAAGCAAACGAGACGGCGGGACTTGTGGTTTATTCGCCAACACCAAAGTCAACAAAATTTAACGATGACTAAGCGGACCTATATGTTAACCAGAATTGAGAGGCAATAAACCTTGGTAATTAATAAACCATCAAAGTCACGGGAAAAAAGATGTGAACAATGTTTTATCGATAATTAGATTCCAAAGATTTTTCTATTATTAATTTCGTTATTACTAGCTATTTCATTTAATAATTTTAGAATACATAAAAAAGCCAGTTTAAATCTTTGTAAGAAATTGTATTAGTACACAAAAATGCTGCTTCTAATATAAATATAAATAAAAAAAAGTATTAAATTTAAAATCATTTGTAATAAGAAAAAAAACATTATTTGATTTCATAGCTTTCCTTATAAAATATATTACATTAGGAAAAAAAAATCAAAAAGAAGTCAAAATAAAAATGTATTTTAAATTCAAAGCCAACGTTTTTCTTGATAACTTTGTCCAATCATGTTTAGGTAAATTCTAGTAAAGGTAAAGATACTCATGTTTTAATAAAATAAAAATAGACCGCACAATTTTATTTACGATGGTCTTTATCGTTCAGTAAACATTGTCACGATATGATCTAGTTAACTTTGATTTATAGCTACAGGGTTTTGCATAAGATGTTTGTGATTTAGCACCTTTGCCATTAGTAAATCTACTTACATCGAAAAAAAATATAACGAGTTTTCATTGTCCTTGCGAAAGCTGGCTAGGCGAAGATACGGGAGGAGAACTAGAGAAATTAAAGGTACTCTGTAGAGCTTGGAATACATTGGAGAAATGTGTTCAGTTTTTAAATAGACACGAGGAACAACAAGTCTAAGTTTTACTCTTTTAATTCTTTGGGAACTATTAATGGTTTTGTGTAGTTCACAAATGCTCTTAAAATGTATTAATGTGTTTGTGTACAAAGAACTATGGCTGTTTGATTTTTAAATCAGATCTTTGCTGTTCGGCGTTGGCGAAGTAGCGAACTGGATGAACGGAGAAGAAGAGCTTATATTATGCGGATGATTTCGCTCGTTTTAGAAAATACGTTGCTCCTGGCCTGATATTTAGTGCGTAGGCTCAAACCTCCATTGGTTTGTTATCTGTGCACTAACGTTAATAAAATAAATTATATTACTAAAATGAACATTTTTTTATTGCAACGTATTAAAGAGAATGAGACTCTTTAAAAAAGAACCAATAAATAAGGTGTTCCATTAAGAAAATCTTAATTTTGTCGTATCATTTTTGTTTTTATTAAAATAACTCTTTTAAGATGTCGTTTAGATTATATAAAAAAATACACAAAATAGCACATTTTTCTTTAAATACAAGAAAAGCTACAAATATGGTCCTATTGAATTCTCATCAGTAATTAATGACTGATATTTGGTTACTACAACAAACAATATTATTTTTGGGACCAGTTTTATATTGTCTTGTTTTTTATTTTTCCTCTTTAGTATGCTATTTTCAGCAATAGTGCACTTAAATATGTAGCAGACTTAATGAAAGCATATATTTGTTTAGCTCAAACAGTATATGTATATAAATGTTCATGTAATGCTTAATAAATGACCAAACCTTTTGAGGTAAGTGGTGCAAATGCTAAAATAAAATGAGTAACAAGAAGAATAATAAACTTTAGTGACTATTACTTAAAGTATATAAGTTTATTAGCATATAACCTATACTAGTCATAGAGGATTGAAATAATATTGGTTTATTTTAAATAAAAAATTTGCCCGCCGAACTGTATTTACTGCGAAAATATAAAACATACCAATCTTAAACTACTTTGAACAAATATAGGCGCTTGTAAAATATGGCTAAGTCGATAAACAGCTGATTATGTTTACAATTTTTAATTAGATAAAAGTAAAAATGGATTTTAAACCTTGTAACAAGTTTTAAAAAGGCCCCATGTAGTACAAATAAATATTTAAGTAAAATTGGCATCTTCGAATTTCTAATTTTAATGACGTTATATCACCGAACCGCGTTTTAAAATTTAATCTTTTAATTTTTGGATTATTTTTTTATAGCAAAACAAAGTTTCTTTTTTTCAAACAAATAGTCTAGGAAACGAAGCTAAAAAAAGTGCAAAACCTGTCAATTTTTTCAAAATTCATAAAATTGCAGGAAAATTGGGGATTAGGCTTAACTCACCCTCCTCTTCAATATCCATATTATGCTGATGAGCGCTCTTTTTTTAGTGGTGAAAACTACCTCTCATTGCTAAAACCTATAAAACTATATATTAAAGCTTAAGTTAAGTAACATTTGACTGAAATAAGTTGAAAAAGTAGTACTGAAATATTTCAACCCCTCAAAATCAACCCTCTATTATGACTGAATTTAAAAAAATATATTAACCCTAAAAAATTAATATACTATCACAGTATTTTGCATGAAAATTAGGGATTAAGCTTAATTTACCAGCCTCTTTAAAATCTCCATTATGCTGAAGGTCGCTTTTAAGTTTTTTAGGGGTGAAAACTATCTCTTATTGCAAAAACCTTTAAAACTTTTATATTGAAGTTTAAGTTACATAAAATTAGACTCAGATAAGTGAAAAATAATTATTTAATTTTTTGAAACATTATTTAATGTATTTTAACCCTTGAAAATTAACCCTTATTTTTATTTAATAAAATAACTGTTTACCGTTGAAAAATTAATATATTGTCAAAGACTTGTAATTAAAAAAGAGGACTGCTCAAAACTATTACTAATTTAATTTTTAATTTTTAATCCTTAAAAATTCCCCCCTGGAAATATTACCATTCGAATAATGGTACAAAAACGCGGATTTTTAAAAAAAATGCATCGAATCGCATAAAAAGTTGGAATTAAGTTCGACTTGCCTTGAAAGTGTGCATTATTACTAAAACCTTTAAAACTTACTCCACTTTTTTATTTAAGCTTAAATTCATTAAAACTTGACTCAAATAAGTTGAAAATAAATGTTTAATCTTTAAAATATTAGATTAGAAGTTTTTTAACCCTTAAAAGCAACCCCAATTATGGATTATTGAAAAAAAAATTATGGATAAAATAGAAAAAATACGTACAATTTCATTAAAAAAGGTATTGAAATGAGAAGATATTTACAAAAAAAATGTATTTGAAATTTTTATAATTGTTAATTGTTATGAAAAATTGGTTTTTTAAGCATAAATAATTCAGCTTTTGTGATAAAAAATTCTTTAAAAAACCAATTTGTTGTTTTTTTTTAAGAGCTATAAGTTCCTTATATATATTTAAAATACTTACTTTTTTAAAGGAGTGAGTTTAAAGGGCTGAATCAAGGAAGTGCTCGTAAACACGCATTTTAAACGTTTATGTCTCATTTAATTTCCGTCATACAGTACATTAAAAAAAGGAAAATGTTTGTAACTTAAAAAGCTACAATTTGATAACTTAGTAATTTTTACGTATCTCTCTTAGTTTTTGAGTTATTCAGAAGAAAAGGTAATTTTTTATTAATATTCTGAAATTTGATTTTCACTTGCAGCTTTATTTTTTTTCAAAATTAAGCATTTAATTCGGTTAAAATTTAAAAATGTATTTATGATACTTGGATAAGGAGAATTTAAAAAGGGTTACGACTCATTTTAATTGGGATGGTAATTAGGGGGTTGTTTTTGAAGATTTTTGCACTCAAAAAATATTGGACTAACATTATTTTAATCAAAACTAACCCAATTTTTATGATACATACCTTTTTTTTCTTTAAAGGAAGGTCTTCGCAAATGCTTCAAAAAAGTTATTATTAGTTTTCCTTAAAAAATACGTAGATTTTGCGTTATTTTCCTTTAAAACTCTGAAATTTTGTGTTTGATGAATAACAACTCACCTTTAACAAACCACAACTTGGCTTATATTGGTCCTACAGCATTTACAAAAAAAAAACATTTTATTCGTTTAGAGAATTCGCTAGAATATTGCTATTTAGATATTTTCTTGATAAAATGCATACTTATGGAATTGTTTGCTAAAAACCTATTAAAAACGTTGATTTTATCGACGAAAAACTCGATCGCGAATAACTTGAAAAGTATGCATTTTACAAAAAAAAATACGTGGAACATTTTTTGCTTAGAATTTATTTCTCTACCGATTTCTGTGTTCAAAATATATTTAAAAAATCCACCCTCAAGATCGTTTGGCAACTTCTTCCAAGGTAAAGGCATAATAAGGATTTTGATCCTTGGACTATTCCCTACCTACTGTCAAAATTTTAATTCATTCTATGCATTTTGAAAAAATTGCTAGGCAAAATGTTTTGTTTCCTGGACTTAAAGTATACGTATACGAATATTTCTGGGTGATATTGGAAACAGTTTAGTACCATTTAAAAACAAAAAAAATTGCGTATTTTACAAACAATAATTAGAATCTTCTTGATACTTGACATGTTCAGTAAATACTCCTATTAAATTTTTATCGATTAGCCAATACAATCTCCTTTCATATATCGGCATTTTGCCACCTTTAATACTGTAAGGCGCGGCGTGGCGCTGCGACCCACAACCACAACGTCTTTTGTGTTGCTCGTCTCGGATACTGCAATAAATTCACACTCCGCCGACGTTTCACTAACCAAATTATTACTCCAAGTCTGTTCAGATAAAGATCTGGGAGAAATTCCTTCGATGTTACTAACGAAACAGGTAAAATACTTTGCAGATTATTGCTGCACATTCTTTAAGAATGAATATTTTTGGAGGGCAAAATCTTTTAAAACGCATATTGCAAATTTATTAAATTTTATTATTGCTATAGTTTAGACAATAACAACTGTAAAACAGCGGTTTACTGGATAATTGAATTACATATTTCAGAGGTTTATCTCTGTTACCTTTTTAACTTCTACTTCGTAAGTAGTCTCGAAACTAACATTGGCGTTTGGTTTTTTTTTAAATGCTTTTTGCGAGTTGCAAAACATAAATTACAATGGTCTAAGACCCGAATTAAAGACGACTTTTACCCATCTGCCAGCTGGTTAAAAACTATTTTTTTTTTAAATCAAATATAACATGTAAAAGTCTAGGACGAATCGGCGCATGAGTATCGAAAACTATTCCACCTAATTTTTTTGATGTCATCCTCTCTAAATTGCCCTACTGATATTATAAATGCATGTTGCCATGGGACCACCTGGTGCCATATTGCAATTGCAAGGAATTGTTATTTTTCACCCGGACATTTTTTAAATGATCTAGTGACATACCAAAAAAAAAAAGGTTTAATGACTTTTCACGATAAAGTTAATATTTTTGGTGATATGAATTTTTAAAGGTTCGAAAAATCTCAAATGTGGGTACTTTTGACCCATAAAATATACTGGGTGATTCATGAGGAAATGTAAATACTTCAGGTACGTAGTCAGGGTCCAAAAATAAACATAAAAGCCTATACAAATATGGGTCCGCAAGGCCTTCGTTTTCGAAATACAGGGTGTTAAAATTTTTATTTAATTTTTCTATTTTTTAAATAAAATCTATGATAATGTAAATATTGGAGTAAAAATTGGTATCCGGGAATTTTTTGGCATGACAGATTCAAATTTAATCTTATTACGGCTCTTACTTGTAGGCGGAGCCACCTACACGTCTTTTTACTATTTTGAACAATCACAACTTTTTGGTACGGCAAGGTATTACATTTTTAAGTAAATTAAATAATTGTCTTGTAATTTTTACGTTAAAAATGTATACTTGTTAAAAGTTGATATGAGCAACCGTTTTCGAGATATCTGGATTTAAAGAAATTACGACGCATCTGATTTAATTTTAGCAAAATTTAAAAAATAATTAAACAAAATGTATTTTAATTTTTAATAAAATTATTGTTCTTAAATTGTGTTCAGCAAAACATAAAAAAATAAAAAGAAATATAAAAATAAAAAAAATAAAAATAAAAACTTTACCACTCTGTATTTCGGAAACGAAGGCCTTGCGGACCCATATTTGTATAGACTTTTATGTTTATTTTTGGACCCTCAGTACGTACCTGAAGTATTAATATTTCCTCATGAATCACCCTGCATGTATTTAAAAAGTAATAAAACATAAAAACTATTTGTTAAATTCTTTATACATTAGTTAATAATATTTTTGAGACTTGAAAAAATTTATTGTTTATTCCTGTTTTTTGATTGTTTATAACGCCCGCTCACTAGTAAAATAAAGATCCTTATTTAAATAATTAATAAGTGAAAACAAAACTACTTATACAAATTACCATACAGAACCACATAGAACATATCTTAATCTCCACTGTTTGTTGATGTTTCACAAGTTTGTCTAACACACATGGTGTCCCAAATTGGAGCCTCATCATTGGGATCTCAGAAACTTGGAGAGATTCAATGTCGGTTAAATAAAGGCAAAGTTGCAATTTGATGCTTATCAAAATGCCACCTTAAAAGTTCAAAAATTTCGAATACTTCCGAATATTCCCGGTTTCATTTTAATTTTTTTATGACTTCATTTAAATAGACGTAACAAAATAAATTTTACATTCTTATTGCTACTTTTTCCCTTCTACAAAAGGGTGTTATTGGATTAACAAACACACTGACGCTTCGTCTTTGAGCTGTCATCATTAATTTTATTTTTTTTAATACGGCCCTTGAGTTTAAATAATTCATTTTAAAAGCTTCTAAGGTCCCAAAACCAATAATGTATCGCAATTATTCGATAAATTTATACTAATGGCAATTTTCATAAAAAATCATGTGTTAGAAAGAGGATTTTAGAACAAATTATAATAAATTTAACATTTTCATTGTCATTTTTTTTTGTGTCGTCAGATTTTTAATTCGACGGTTAGTTTTTGAGCATCTATTATTATTATTTTTTTTAAATACATCGTATTCCTTTAAGTTTCGAGATCCCAAAGATAAGGCTTTAATTTGGGACATCCTTTACAGCAGTAAGACAAACTTGTTATAGTGGGGGTTAAGACATGTTCTATGCGATTTTGTATGGTAACTTGTATAAGTAGTTTTGTTTTTACTTATTATTAATTCAAATAAGTAGCTTTATTTTACTTGTGAACGCGCCTAACAATTATTTAAAAAACAGGTATAAACAATGAATTTTTTTAAATATCAAATAAGAATATTATTAACTATTGTATAAAGAATTTAAAAACATACTTTTAATACTTTACTCCTCTTTTTATATATATTTTTCATGGGACAAAAGTACCCAAATTTCAGATTTTTTAAACCTTTAAAAATTTATATCTCCAAAAATATTAACTTTATCGTAAAAAGTCATAAGACCCTTTTTATTTATATTTCTATAAAGAAAACAAAAAAATTGCTGTTTAAAAATAACAATTCCTTGCAATTGTTAAAAATTTCGGTTTAAACAATATGGCACCAGGTGGCTCCATGGCAACATGCATTTATATCATCAGTAGAGCAATTTAAAGAGGATTGTATAAAAAAATTGAGATGAAATAGTTTTCGGTACTTATGTACTTATTTCTCCTAGACTAAAATAAAGTATTATAAATGGGTTGATTAAAAAATTATGGCCAAGGCTATAGTTAATTAAAAAAAAATGAACAAATTTTGACACCTCCTGTATAATGTCAATTCTTATTTTTTTTATTCTACATGAAAGAACTTATATACCACTAGTTTTTTTCTTCAATTTCATAAATAAAGCCTTTAGAAATTTTTGTTTAAATTAAAAAATGATTAAAATTTTTAGTTATGGATTAAAAGAAAAAAAAATAGTGATACATTACTAACTGTCATGAAGAATAAAAAATAGGAATTAACATTACACAGAAAATATATTTATTTATTTTTTTAGTTAATTATATCCTTGACCATAATTTTAGGCAAACCCATTCTCGATACTTTCATGTACGTATTATATTTAATAAAAATATTTTTCATCTGGTTAGCAGATGGGTGAAGATCGTCTCTAATTCGGATCCGGTTCAACAATTATTAGCAGCGATTTTTTTTTGTTTTGTCCAAGAGTTTCCCGTCAGAATTTTATTTAGGTTAGGTAGCTTATATGACAAAAAATTATACTGATTTTAAGGATGATTTCCCACTATATCATCTTTTAATTATCACCCAAATATTGTAATCTACGAGGAAACTCAAATATGATCCGAAATTTTATTCTAAGAAACAAACGAGTGGTCCTAGTCGCAATTCCGTCTTAACATTTCTGCAATAAGGTCTCTGGAAGGCCTGCATAATACCATAGTCACTTTAATTTTTTTCATCAGAAAACTCTCAAAATGACAGAGCTGGCAGTTAATTTTTCCGTTGAGCAACGCACATAATTAGATTGTTTGTGAATCGGAGAGCCAAGCAAGTGCTATTTTATAAAAATTTCAAGCATAATCGGTGAAGTCCATCTTAACAAAAAACAAGATATTTATTTAGTGGAAGAAGTTGACAAAGTTAACGGTCAAGTAGTGTATAAAGTAATCTAATAGTTACAACAACGAGTGTGAAAGATCGCACGAGTGTTGTAGTCATGTTTAAAGGCGCGTGTGGTGTCAGAGAAAATTTACAGATTTTGTTCAAAATGTTTCAAAAACCTAAAAGTACCTTTGTCCGGGACAAAATATTTTAATTTTTTTAGTTTTATTAAAAAAAAATGTTTAAACAATTTCTTGAACATGGTGGCGCCTGCATTCTTGTGGATTTGTTATGGGGGACTAATTTTGAATAAGACTGTGCAAAGAAACCAAGTTCGAATAGTTCCCGAAACAGGAGCGAGCTTACAGCCGGGACTAAGTTGTTTTTCATTACACAGGCCCACAAAAAAATAAGTGGTGTGTGCTGGGTGTCGGACTAGAATTTTCAAAGTATTTTTTTCCGCTGAACACGAATCCGTAGTAAAAATTGTTGGTCAAAAGGCGTAATTTCAATTATTAACAATTTTTTTGTTTAATTTTAAACTCAATATCTTAAAAACTATAAAATATACACGAAACTTCATGAGGCATAAACAATGTATTTTTAAAAGACCCTTAACTAAAGTTATATAATCTTTTTGTCTAAATGCAATATTTTTCGAGTTATAATCAAAAAACTGAATTTTCAGGATTTTATCAAGGTATATGGGTCTCATAACTCATAACCTTAAATACTGGAAAATATATATGTAAAAACATTATAACTACACTGTTGTAGATAGAATTTAAAACACATCTATATTTTAGTTATAAAATAGGTACGATTCTAGATTAATTAATAGCATACTTTAATTCATCCACCATAAATATTGTATTCCGTTTTCCGTAGAAAAACAGTCCATTTTAAGAATATTAAATTAGGGCCCAAAAGCAGTTTAAAGATCAAACAAGCTTTATAAAACAGTGGATTATCTATTAATGGCAGTTAGAAACATTTAAATGGGTTACGTAAAACATAATTAAATCAAGTATTTAAAACAAAACAGGGGTAAATATTGACATTAGAATTTGTAAAGATTTAGGAATATCATCATTAGGGCTAATGCGTTCTGGTAAATATACCCTTAGCCATTTTAAATGAAAATGTCATTTGCAAAACGAGGGAGGAATATTAATAATTCAATGTTTTCTGAAAATGGAAAGGATTTTATGTAAAATGTAATTTATTTTAAAATTATGCTTTAATGTTTTATTTTTGTTGCCATGTAAACTAGTAGTGTTTGTCGCAGCGTATTTTAAAAGCATGTAATAGACCTGTATTATACAGGTATTTATTTTAGCAAATGTGCAAAATAATCACCATTTTGTTAAATACACTTATTTACACATCCTAAAAAATAAACTTAAACTTTATTAAATATCTCGAGATTATTAGGATGGTTGCTTGCATTTAAAATTCGTTGCCATAATTCTTCGAGCGTGTTCACAAGAGTCTTATAAATTTCGGTTTCAAGAGCACCCCACAAAAAAAATCACACATATTTAGGTTCAGAAAACGTGGTGGTCATCGTACTGGTGCATCATCGCCTTTTCCAATTCACCTATGAGAGTATTGATTACGAAGGTATCGTCGAAGAATGAGGTGATGGTGGAGGTTAAGTACAGTCAATAACTATGCCAACAGCAAAGGTCATTTTATAGCCCAGGACTCTTCACACACACATATATATATATATATATATATATATATATATATATATATATATATATATATATATATATATATATATATATATATATATATATATATATATATATATATATATATTATATATATATATATATATATATATATATATATATATATATATATATATATATTTTTTTTTAATTTTCTTAAACCATTTATTTATAATAAGTTTCTTGTTTCTTGGGTATATGGTTTTTGTTATTGGTTATTTAATGGAAACACATTACTTGACGTTTCGCCCATTATATTGGGCTTTTCAAAAAACATTTTTTTTGGTTATGCAACTTATGCAAGAATATCCTTCGGTTTTTGCTTTGCTATCTTGTCATTTATTTCTGGATAAGGTCTTATTTTATTAGCATCATTTTCTTAACCATATTTTGTTCCGTATTGTTTCCAGGAATTAAAATTAGATGTAGTTTGCTATTTTTTCACTTTGCAATATTTATATTTTTTTCAATTTTTCTTAACTCATTTATTTCATCATAGTTTCTTGTTTCTGGGTATGCAGTTTTCTGTTATTTGTTTTATTTAAAGGAAACACATTACTTTGACTGTTTCGCCCATTATATTGGGCTTTTTCAAAAACATTTATTTTGGTTATCAACTTAGCAAGAATATCCTTCGGTTTTCTGCTTGCTATCTTGTCATTTATTCTGGATAAGGTCTTCATTTTATTAGCACATTCTATTCCATGGTTGTCCTGTTGTTTCAGGAATGTAAAGTTAGATGTAGTTTGCATTTTACCCTTCAATATTTATATTTTTCAATTTTCTTAAACCATTTATTTATAATAAGTTTCTTGTTTCTGGGTATAGGTTTTTGTTATTTGTTATTTAAGGAAACACATTACTTTGAGTTTCGCCCATTATATTGGGCTTTTCAAAAAACATTTATTTTTGGTTATCAATTAGCAAGAATATCCTTCGGTTTTTCTGCTTTGCTATCTTGTCATTTATTCTGGATAAGGTCTTCATTTTATTAGCACATTCTATTCCATAGGTTGTCCGTATTGTTTCCAGGAATGTAAAGTTAGATGTAGATGTAAGGGTGAAAATGCAAACTACATCTAACTTTACATTCCTGGAAACAATACGGACAACCTATGGAATAAATGTGCTAATAAAATAAAGACCTTATCCAGAATAAATGACAAGATAGCAAAGCAGAAAACCGAAGGATATTCTTGCTAGTTGATAACCAAAATAAATGTTTTTTGAAAAGCCCAATATATGGGCGAAACGTCAAAGTAATGTGTTTCCTTAAATAACAAATAAACAAAACCTATACCCAAGAAACAAGAACTTATTATAAATAAATGGTTTAAGAAAATTGAAAAATATAAATATTGCAGGGTGAAAATGCAAACTACATCTAACTTTACATTCCTACATACGGACAACCATGAATAGAATTGCTAATAAATGAAGACCTTATCCAGAATAAATGACAAGATAGCAAAGCAGAAAACCGAAGGATATTCTTGATAAGTTATAACCAAAAATAAATGTTTTTTTTTAAAAAGCCCAATATAATGGGCGAAACGTCAAAGTATGTGTTTCCTTAAATAACAAATAACAAAAACCTATACCCAAGAAACAGAAACTTATTATAAATAAATGGTTTAAGAAAATTGAAAAATATAAATATTGCAAGGGTGAAAATGCAAAAATCAACTTACATTCCTGGAAACAATAGGGACAACCTATGGAATAGAATGTGCTAATAAAATGAAGACCTTATCCAGAATAAATGATAAGATAGCAAAGCAGAAAAACCGAAGGATATTCTTGCTAAGTTGATAACCAAAAATAAATGTTTTGAAAAGCCCAATATAATGGGCGAAACGTCAAAGTAATGTGTTTATATATATATATATATATATATATATATATATATATATATATATATATATATATATATATATATATATATATAATATATATATATATATAATATATATATTAATTTATATAAATTATATATTAATTTATTATTATTTACTTATATATATATATATATATATATATATATATATATATATATATATATATATATATATATATATATATATATATATATATATATATATATATATATATATATATATATATATATTTAATTTTTCTTTATCTTGCCCCTTTGCAGGCCAATTAAAGCAATTTTGGATATATGTAAGTTCGCTCAAATCTACTTATGTTGACGTCTGAAAAGTCTGTCATCAAATGTTGTACACGTATTTTCCGGACACCCTGTATATGTCTGCGCATTACAATTTTTTTTAACATTTAATTACACAGAGAACGTTACTATTATAGAAAGACTATTTAAAAGTTTTCTTCTAGAAATGCAATTTTTATAAATTTAGCCAATACATAAAGCTTCATATTTAAACACGCACGGTTGATATAACTAAATGTCTACCAGGTTTATACAATAGTGAAATAATTTAAATATATGATTTAAAAAGCTCTCCCAAATAAAAACCTTTACGAATCAAGACAGACAGCAAGAACTTAAATTTTTGTTTAATTAAATTATTTTGTTTTAAATATAGCGAATTGTGTAAACTAGTAGATGTATAATTAACTTTAAATGTATTCTAACTACTTAATATAAATTATATATATTAAACTATATGCTTGCAAAACATGTCTGTTGTCAATCCACCATAACACCTTACTATTAGCTATTGAAAGGACCTTAGCAATTTAATGATAACTGCAACTGCATAAAGTAACTTAAATGTGAAGTTTTCTGGGAAGGTTAAGGTTGGGCTGTCATCGGTAAAAAATTAAAATGGTTTTGATGACGCAACCAACGGTATTAGGGCGGTACAAAACACAAATAAAGCAAATAAAACTTACCCTGCTATCAATATCCTTTATCTTCTCCATACAGTACATAATAGCTGACGAGATCTGACCATCTAAATTTCTGATAACTAAATCCACGTTGACGCCCGCGTCGTTTGATGTCTTTTTCATGGCATTTATTAAACTTTCAATACCTTCGACGTAACTGTTCCATGGTAAATCTAACTCGGCAACGTATTTGCTTATACAGCCTCGTAAAACGTTTAGGCAGTATCCCGAACAGGGTTTGCTATTTTTGGTTAAAGCCAGGCATTTCGGACAATACGTCATTTTGAGTAAAGCTGAATGACATTCGGAACTTGTTGCGCCCTTTTCGTCAATTATTAACGCATCAGTTGTATTTAATACTTCGACACCAATGCTGAACGCCTGTAAAAGTAGCCTTGTAGCTTCAAGACTTTTCGATAGTGACTGTGCAATGTCCTTGGGAATATCTCCAAATGGAGCTATTATATCCATATTTTCTTTTAAGCACTGTTTATATTTCACAGTAAAATCTCCCGATGATAATCCGGTTTGCTGATGATATGCTAATGGAAACAGATTTGTGAAAAATCGATCCACACTCTTTGAAATATCTTCGGGAGTTTTGGTCGGTTTTTGATCATTTGTGTCGATTTTAACGTAGTCGCGAATATCTCGATAAAGAATCTCTATTGTTTCTCGTGATAACACGGCCATTTTTTGATAGACTTGCGAAAACAGGAGAAGTGTTTTGTTTTCCGATTGGTGTGCCAGTTCCCATATGTGATCTGAAAGACAAAAAATAAATAAATTTAGAAAAAAATTACTTCTTCGGATATGGATATTTTGTATTATCTTTTTAAAAACAAACACTTTTATATAAAAAAACGAAGAACTAATATACATTAGAAATAATATACAAAAACGCATTTAAAAATAATTCTAAAAACTTTCGTTATACCATTTTTTCCGAGTGTCCTTCAATTTATTTATGTACACTCATTTTTAAGAATAAAATAATACAATTAAACGTACATAGTTTCTCAAATCGTCCTTATTAGTTTTAAAATTTTGTTTTAAAATCTAGTATGATAATGATATTAAAATTAACAAATTGGCCAGCGTTCTATATACTTGTATAGTTATATTAAATTACATACAAATATATATATATATATATATATATATATATATATATATATATATATATATATATATATATATATATATATATATATATATATATATATATATATATATATATATATATATATATATATATATATATATATATATATATATATTATATAATATACCGGTGTTTCTCAAAGGTGGTTCCCCTATAACTTTTTTATTTTTTAAGATGGGAAAAAGAAATTTGGCTTGTTGATATGTGACCTAAAAATGCATTGAATGATGTGATTAAGTGTTTCTGATGATTTCCGGTTTCACCGGAAATGACCACAACTTTTGAATTTTAAATGGAACACCCCATATTTTTTTTATCTATTTGATAGAAAATGACATTCTTATTACAATGATACCCCACATGCCAACTTTTGACATTTTTCTTTAAAAATATTTAATTTTTTAAAATTTAATCTAGAGTGCCAAGACGTCGTTAAAACAACCAATTTTGAGTCAAGGAGGCGTGAAAAAATAGTTTTAATTATCTGACGTATTTTATGTCTTTTCCAAAAAGGTAAAAAGATTTCAAAATTTTGTTTCTAGACATAACTCAATTTTGTAAAACGGAACGATGGTGGCTCGTTGGGATTTTTAAAAAAAGCTTTTTTTTGTGAATAATTTAATACCCCACACTTGATATTTGCAGTTAAATCAAGACTAAAAAGCTAAAAAATAGGCATAGTAGTTGTTGCTAATAAGAATAATAATAATTATATTATGATTATAATTATTTATTATATTTAAAGGTATTTAAATTATAATGCCTTATTAATAAACACAGCAATAATTTTAAATAACTAACTCGCATTTAATTATTAAACTATGTAACAATAATTGTTTAACATCAAAGTTTTTGTTTATTTTTAAGCCTACCTGCCCCATTTGTCGGAGTGTGTGTTGTTTCTTTTTTAGTTTTGATTTACCTTAAAATATCAAAGTGTAGTTGTATCAAATTATTTACAAAAACATGCTCTTTTCAAATATGCCAACGAGCCACCATCGTTCCATTTGAAAAAATTGAGTTATGTTTAGAATAAAAATTTTGAAATCTTTATACCTGTTTGAAAAAGACATAAAATACGTCAGATAATTAAAACTATTTTTTCACGCCTCCTTGACTCAAAATTGGTTGTTTTAACGACGTCATGGCACTCTAGATTAAATTAAAAAAAATAAATATTTTTAAAGGAAAATGTCAAAAGTTGACATGTGGGGTGTCATTGTATTTAGGATGTCATTTTCTATCGAATAGGTATAAAAAATACAGGGTGTTTCATTTAAAATTCAAAAGAGAGAACATTTCCGGTTTAACCGAAAATCGTCAGAAACAATTGAACACGTCATTCAATGCATTTTTAGGTCATATATTGACATGCCAGGACCAAAACCAAAAACCAAAGACTATTGAGGTGTTTTGCAGCTGTAACCCCTTTCAGACAGCTGCGACTTTATACAGCACGACTTCGTGTTATAGTAGTTGTTTTATGATATTTCTGGATTAAAGGTGTTTATAAAATATTAAGAATTATAGGTTTTGTTTAGTCAGTCAAAATGCTATTTTTGTTTTGAAAATATTTCCTTTTGCAAAGTTTATAAATTTTAACTTTAAATAAATAATTCCCGCATAATTACTCTACATTTAAAAAAATATATTAACACAAGATTTTTTTTTAAAACGGTTGCTCCCTAAATTTAGGGCAACAAAAAAAATAATCTCGCACTCTACGAAAAACTTCTCTATCATCAGCGAATCCAGTGTCATATATACCAAATTTTAATAACAGTTCCTAAAAAATATGATTTAAGGAAATTATTTCAGTCCTTTATGTTCAAAAAAGCTAAGTCCATTTTACAATCTTCTACGCCCGTATTATTAAAATTGGCGAAAAAAAAATGTAAATAGCGCAAAGGATTGCAAATGCTAAACAGCATACATAAACGCATACAGCAGCCTAGTTTCTTTAGATTCTAAGGTGCTTTTACAATTATTATTTCTTTTACTTCTACATATATTATTTTTTAACAGTCATACTTATTTGAACATTTAATTTTTTTGTCCATTTATTAGATATTTTATTTAAACAATAAAAGCTTTATTTTCAACCAAGGGGTACCGTACGTTGGAGATTTTTAGATATTAAGGCCTTCACTCATTTTTTTTCGTTAATGTTGTTCAAGTACCGACAAATGCAGTTTTATTTTAAAGTTCTTCCAGACAACGGGGTTGTGGCATTACAGATGTTAAATAATTAACAGTTACTTCTAAACTAGGCCCTAAGGGTCAAGATAATGTCATTTAGACCTATAATACAGCTTCCTATAATTTGACAAGACGGTCACCCATTTAAGAAATTAACGAGTCTGACGTTGCTTGATCTTACTCACAGAACTTTATTATTTAATTTATTTTATAACAGTTTTCATTTATACATAACATATCTACAATAATAACGAACTGTAAGTGTATAAAAGTATTTCCTCTTCCATACTACGCTTTGACCTTTAAGAGCCTTAAATTATTAGGAGGATATTTTTAAAAAGTTTTACTTGGATTATTTGTGTTGTTGTTGCTTTTAGATAAAATTTTGAGCGACGTGTCTCCTCGTTTTTGTTAAGTATTATTGATTCTCCTTTACTTTATTTATTTGTTTGTCATTGGCGCAAGCTGCCTGGTCTGGTAAACTAGAACTGATGGCCCACCCTGAATTATATTTCTTCAGTACAGTCTTTACATTTGTGTGTCAAAGACAAAAGACCATATTGTTGCAACGTAGGCTCTAGTTTTTTTTTATCAAACTGGTATATTGCAAGTTTGATAGTCACAAATGAGGAAAGTCTAGTTGTAATAAAAAATATGAATCTACATCTTAACATAAAACAAGTAGGTTGCTCCATAAATCTTGCAATATGAGAATTATAGCAAGTTTGAACGGTCGCATTAATAAGTATCGAGACAAACAAGTCCAAACATATTCTTCAGGTTGTTCCTGTGCTCAGCCTGTTTGTTACATGATTAGCGAAAAGTTGTAAAAATGGTTTGTCTTAGTTACCGTGATTACAGGGTAATATTCTACTACAACTTCAAACGTGGATTATCTTACCAAGAGTGCCATGACGAAATGTCTGAAACTTTCGGCGATAAGTGTCCTATCTCTACCATATTCCGTTGGTATAACGAGGAATCTTCAATTTGGATGATGATGAAAGATCGGGCCGCCCAGTGACGAGCAGATTTGAAGAAAACATTGCCGCAGTTAAAAATATAATTACAGCTAACCGTTGAATTACTTATAGACAGATTCTAAGTATTGATGGATCTACCTTAAATTCGATTTTGCATAAAGATTTAAAAGTAAGAAAGCTATTTTTCTTATGGATCCCTCATTTCCTCGATGAAAGTAAGCGAGCAGCGCGTGTCAACTGGTGTGAAAAAATGTTGAAGAAATATGACTCTGGCCATTCAATTATGTTATGTTAATTGTCACAGGCGACGAAACCTATGGTTGTTCGAAGATGAGCCAGCACCGACCAAAGTTAAACAAGAAATAGTTAAAAAGATAATGATCGCAATATTCTTTGCTAAAAAAGGCCTCATAAAAAGGGTGGTGTTGGATTCACACACGTGACCGCTGCTTGATATACAGGCGTTTGTTTACCTCAAGTTATAAAGGAGCTGAAAGAATTGCGACCAAAGTCACGTCTCAGTACTTGGCACTTTCACCTCGACAACGCGCCGGCACATCGGGTAAGCTTGACTCAGGAGTTTTTGACCTCGCGCCTTGCAATTTCGGACTTTTCCCTTTTATAAAGAAAAAATTAAAAGGCCAAAAATTCGCAACTGAAGAGGAATTAATAAGTGCTTGGAATAATGCATGTGCTTTAGTTTCAAAGGATAAATGGCAAGAAATGTTCAGTAGTTGGTTTATACGTATGCAAAAGTGTGTAGACTTTGATGGCATGTATTTTGAAAAATCTTAATAAATACTTCTGTTTTGCAAAACTTTTGGAACAACCTACGTATGTATGGATTTAGAAATGATTCAAAGAAGCGTTTTTAATTGAGATATGAGAGAAAACGAATTGTTACTTATTATCTACTGTATGAAGCTAAAATAGCATTTTTATTCAGTCACGCACTAACTATTAATACCATGTAAGCAATAGGGTGCGAGCAAACACTAACACGTAGTTCAGTTATTACTGGAGAAAGAACGATAATGCGGTAAATAATAAGTCAAAATGAAAACCAACAAGTTAAGTCTTCACCATTGGCATTTATACTACTTATTGCGTGTTGCTAAGGAGATAATTGAAATATCCGGAGTATAGTATCTATCTGGTATCTGTTTTAATCACCTGTTACTATTTGTGGGATGATTTAACCTAGCAAGGCTAAAAGTTGATGCTAAAAACAACCTGATCCATAATTGACGACTTTCACGAAAATATAATATGTTGCAGTTGCAAATGTTAAGATATGACTTGGTTAATGTATGCATGCAAACAAAAAGAAATTTAATTTTTTATATTTAAAGGTAACTTCCCTTTTATGCGAGTTTCGTCTAAGTTAACAGGATTAAAAAATAAAAGCTGCGTCACTTGGCGATGCCCATTATGTACAGAGTGACCCGTTCTTATTTTGCGTTCAACTATTTTTAATTTAGTGCATATATTATGATTACTTATTCTTTTAAAAGTTCATTTTTGGTTGACAACTGACAATTAAGGTACTTTTGATTTATTTGCAATTATTAAATAAAATATATTTTTTTAGTAGAATTTTTGTCAAATAAGAATCCAACTTGTTTTCTAGGACACATAAAAAGGTTTTAACGAGGCAATGTAATTTCAGGGAGGTATATCTTTAAAAAAAAATCTCTGCCACACACATTAACAAAAAACTTTACCAATTCAGGACCTACAAAATAATATAAATAAACTGTATTTTGTGACCCTAAAAGGTATATAATTTGGACAAAAAAGGCAAAATTTAAAAACAAAGGAATCATCAAAGCGGATGAAAACAATAAATATTAAACATTTTAATGACATATATAGAACAAATATTTACATCCATGCAAAGACTATTCCCTGGAATATTTCATTACTTTATGTTGTAGGGCTTGTATATATTTTATTTTAAAATACAAATAAAAACATAACAAACATGAAACAACCGATGAATAGAAATTCTTCAATAAATATTTTTTCATATTCTAATTTTTTTCATACTGTTTTATTTATTTTTTTTGTTTGCAAAAATATACTTTTGTTTTAGGCAAATATTTACGATACAGAATTATAATATGTTTTGAAATTTATAGTTATATTTGCGCAATATTTTACAATGCTTATTGTATTATTGTTAATAAGGAAACGTAAAAGTGCTTATACGCTTTGCTGCACTGGTCCGCCAAGTTGTTTTAGTAATTTTAATGTGGCTAACTTAAATTCCGAAAAGTTACCCATCTTATATTTTAATTCTGTAAACTTTGATTTTGTCTTCTTTTACAGCTTCTTGTATTCGTAAAATATTGATGACAGTAAAAAGTCTGTATATTCGTAATATTTTATATCCAATATAATTCAGCTAAATATTAGCTAGCTATAGTAAAACAAAACTTTAAAGGTCATAAACATCATTTACTTTAAAAATTTGAACGAAACTCTTTGTCCCAAAGGACATATTAGTTGAAATAAGTTTAGGCTTACATGCCAGTGATTTCTGCCGATCGATGTGGATAAAATCGAATTACCGTCGAAAGTTTGGAAACTGTGTTTTACGAAGGTCTTTATTTTCCTTTTTCTTTATATTGTCAATAATTATTGATGTCGCTTTTAAAGAGAAAAGATGGAAACTAAACTATTAAATACAAAGTAAAATGGAGTACCGAAAGATCGAAAACTGGAAAAGCATATATATATATATTTCATTAGTTTATAATTTATGTTCATACAAAAATGTTTATGTCCTACGTATGTGGCTTATCTTTAGAGTAGTTTGACAGCAGCCTTTGAAGGCTCGCAGTTCAGTATTCACGCTTTGGCTACGGTAATAAAATTTGGTATGATAATTGACATATTTAAAAAATATAACGGTTTTCTTTTTAATGAAGCTATTGTATTTATTATCATCAACATTATCATCATCATAAGCCCAATTGCGTCCAATGCTGGATATAACCCTTTCGTAATTTGTCCCACTCATAGTGGTTCTGGGCCGACAGCATCCAGTTCGGTGTGATGCGTTTTATATCATCAGTCCATCTTGTTGGCGGACGTCTCCTACTTGGATAGGCCTCATTTCTCGGTCTCCATTCCAAGATTCTTCTGGTCCATCGATTATCTGGCATCCTTGCGATATGTCCAGCTCAGTTCCATTTCAATGTAGTGATTCTTCTTATGGCATCCGCAACATCGGACCTTCTCCTTACTTCATTGTTTGGGATTCGATCCTTAAGACTGACACCCAATTTGTTATACATTCAAGATAATAATTATTTGTGTATATGACAATACCATATAGTCCACTTTTATAGATGTTTATGTAATGTATTTATGGCACAACGACGTCCACCAATGGCAACTTTATAATCACAGTTTATGTATGCTTAAGTACGTAAACTTAAAAATAAATTTTGGTATAGTGGTACAAAAGTTTTCGAGAAAATAAAAAAAGAAACATAAAAAAAGATATAAACAGACATAATCGGAAATATAAACTAAAAATATTTTACAGAACTGGTCGTCGGCTTAAAGTCAGCAAAATGAAACTGCCAAAATTTCATCTGTTAATAAATTTTGATGATCAATTTTATACTACTTGTTTCATTCTAAATTTAGGCTGGTGACATTTTTAAAAGGTCAAAAAAGAGATATAGTAAAAAATCATACACATGGTCTGCACTGAAACAACTGCGAATTTGTTTAAATAACATTAGTCATGATATAGGTATGGCACAAACATATTACAAACAAATAGTGACGAAAACCTAAATTAATCGGTTAAAAAACTACATTTTTCCTTGAACAGTGTAATAAAAACAAACCGATAAATTAAGCTGTCTATTTTAGCGTTTGCTGCGACGCGGAGCGAGAAAACAAGTCCATGGTGGTAATAGTGCCTCATTGGCATGTCTTGTAAATATAAATTAATATTTGCCCACACATTGTGAAGTTGGTAAAAATGTCGCCGCAGTCCCAGGGCCAATGACATTCTTCGCTTATCTGTCTGTAAAATCAGCCAATAACCTGAGGCCTTTGCAATGCATTCGATTTTTGTTTTATTTTGGTCGACGTGACCGTTTGCTGACCCATTTGGTAGGTTGGTAAGTTTGATATGTATATAATATACACATATACACTTTACTAAAAATTTAAAACCTACAATTTGTTTAAAGCCATTTTGTTTTAACAGAAAACCAAAATTTGTCCAATAAATAATGTATTATATTTGTATCTGTTATGTTTACTACTCCACCGAAACGCTTATTAAAAATCAGGACCAAGTTTCTCTCCAAAAATTTTGGTCTCTTAAAGTACCGATATCCAAAATTAGACCAGATTTATTTTTGACATGGCAAGTTTTTTACTGATCTGTCTGTTTTAATAAACGCTATTTTTTTATTAATACAAAAAGTTTTTTTCTTAATACAAGTAGATCAGTAAAAAACTTGGCAAGGCAAAAAAAACTTGGTCTAATTTTACATATCAATACTTTAAAAGGTCGATATTTTTGGATAGGAACTTGGTCTTCGTAGTACATAAGTGTGTTTGGTTTTTCTGAGTTTATTTAATGAAATAAAAATGTTTAAGAAGAATTTTAATTTTTCAAATATGAGTTTTTGGCAGTTTAATTTATAAGGATATACAAGTTATTTTTTCGAGTAGAATGGAGTTTGGGGTCTGATGGGGAAAATGTAGCAATTTTCTTTGTTTAGTAAATAAAATCCTGCCTAAATTTAAAATGCTTAGAAAATAGAAAATAAAATCCTCTGCAACAAAAATGTATACTTTATTTAAGTCTCTAGGAGCAACTGTTTTAGAGATAAATGCACTTTAAAGGACCCCACAATTTTCTTATGGAAAATGAGTTTTGGCCAATTGTTTTTAAACTTTGCATAGTGATAGTTCTTAACACGCTGAATAAAAGTCTTCCAGGACACAAAACCCAAAAACCCCCTAACCCCCCAAAATTTGCCTCAAAGGTCCCCAAATCCCCAGTGACCTTTGAGGGTGATTTTGAAGGGGCTAGAGGCGTTTTCGGGTTTTTTGCCTCGGAAGACTTTTGATCAGTGTGTTAAAAACTATCACTATGCAAAGTTTGAAAACAATTGGCCAAAAGTAATTTTCCATAAGAAAATTGCGTGATCCTTTAAGTGCGTTTATCTCGAGAACAGTTGCTCCTAGAGACATAATTTTTTTAATAAACAGGTCAATATTTTAAGCTTAAAAAAGTTACGACATCTAAAACAAGTAAGGTAGGCCGTAGCTGGCGCCCTCTAGTAGCAACATTAAAAGCATGGACGAATTTAAATTTTTCGCCTCAGAAAACCTCCAGATCCTAAATTTTGTTCCGCTATGTCATTTAGTTAAAGAATTATTAAGAAAAAACGAAAACAAAATTAAAAGTTTAACACCCTGTATCTTTGTTATTATCAACTTTGGGATAAGGCAAGTTTACGTAAGTTGCATTATTTCGACCTAGGGAATCTGCTGTTGCTCTGTGTCCCATTACTTTTAGGACACCCTGTATAAGATGTTACGGTATTTAGATTTTTTTTACTTGTGTTCTAAAACCAACTCTCATACCAAATTTTAAGTTTCTGCTATTTGGGAAGTGATTTTAATAAGTCAGTCAGTCAGTCAGTAGTAAAATAGACAATGTTCAAAATCAAATATCTCTGACACCACTTGACATTAGGAATATACAAAAAAAAATTAAGTTAAAATACGTTAAAGTAACACAAGAAAAGATAGACATTATGTGATCAAATGGTGGCATGGCATGGCATTATGAAAAAATATAACAAAATTATGTTTTTTTATACAAATATTTGTTTAAGAAGTCAGCAAATTGCCGGACAGCTGCCAGAGTGCATCGATGAAATAGAAATCACAAAAACCCTATTAACAGAGATTTGCTCCACGCATGCTTATTTTTTTTATTATTTTTAAATTGATTTGCATGTTTTTACACAAATGTATTAATTTTTATTAACTTAATTTTTGTTAACTTAACTTAATTTGTCTGCATAATCCTACCTTTAAATATCTTAATGTCGAACTATAACAAAGTTAGGATATGGGGGAAGCACTCACATTGCGTGCGTCAAGCCGGAACCTACTCGGGCGCACTCTCGTGCGCCTAGATTGTAATAATGTAGAATGCGCACCCGTAGTTAGTCCTCAAATATCATAATTTAATTAAAAAACTAGTTTTAAGAATAAAAATAAAAATCGTTCAGGTTACCTCTTAAATCAAAAATTAAAATAAACAATAGTATACAAAGTTATACGAAGAGACAAAAAAGATAACCATCTAGTATTTATAATCTCAATTATTAATATTTGTTTTCCATTCCAGTAAAAGAATAATTATATTTCCAGCCTTACCCACGGCTCAGCTAGTTGTTTTACGGCCGAGTGATAATCGCGTTGTTAAATTTAGTAATGGACTTAGCAATTGTTAAAAGTTAACAACGGTCAAAAATATAGTATATTGATCATTGCAATGGTTTAGAATGTTTAACAAAACGTCATTGTCAGTGTTATTCAATGATTTTAGTAGGCAACCTGTCAGAATCTGACATTTTGTTAAACATTTTAGACCGTTGTTAACTTTTAACAATTGCTAAGTCCATTGCTAAATTTAACAACGCGATCACACTCGGCCGTTTGACTATTAATATGTTTGAAATTTTATCAACTCTAGATCATACTTTTGGTTTAACAGACAATATGCTTTGAGTGCAAAAACTTGGTCTTATGCGTCAGTCTCTCTTGAAAGGAGCAACTTGGAATTCTGGGTTTACATGAAGAAGTGTGTAAGCTAAAGCTATTGGAGGAAGATTATTACAATCTTTACGTACTATTTTGAGATTTTATTTGGCGTATACTTAAGATGGCTGAGTGCACAGAGCTAGGGGTACCTGTTGGTTCTTAAAGATTGCTTTAGATTAAATTGATTGCGATTGCGAATGAGTGGTTTCAAAAACATGCAAGGACAGCTTCGTCAAAATATTATTTGGGTAATTTGACACGCATAATCGATAACGGATTTTTTTTATATGTCAAAAAAGTAAATTTCATTTGTTTTAAACTTTTTTGACCATCCTGTATAAAAATAATAAATATTTAGGGTGTACTTATAAAAATATACAAGGTTAGTTTATGTTTCTTCTTTGAACAACTTCATATAATGAACAATATTTTTAAACATGACTCTTTATTGCCCCATCAATGATTTTAGTAAGCTTTTTTTCAAATTCCTAAATAACGAAAAGTTTCATTATTTATTTAACCACCTATACTTATGTACCTTTTCAAAATAAAGGTATTCTAAATTTTGTTAAAATAAAAAACTAAAGCTGCAAATACTTGATAAGTAAAAGTTTAAATCTTTTTATAGGACTTGCTATTAGAACCACAAACGTCAAGCAAACGGGCAAATAGTTTTCATTAAGCAAAATGTGTCACTTTCTTACATTATTAATACCACCATCTATATACAGGTTGGCGTAATAGTGATACTCTATATTTCATTTAAATTAAAGTTTCAAGTTACAAATGCTTGATAAGAAGAAGTTAAAAGCTTTTTATAGGACTTATAGAATATAATAACCACAAACGTCAAGCAAACTGGCAAATAGTTTTCATTTATCCTTTATGCCAGGATTTTCTTGCTGGCGCAGCGTCTCATTCAAGTGCTTTAATTTTATTTAGATGGAAGTTAGTTTATTGAACCAACTTTATATTTCCTCAAAGAGAAATAAAGCTGTAAGTCCAGTGTAAATATCGAATAAAAACATTAAGTTAATTAAATAAGATACCAAACTGTAGAATATTGCCAGTTCGCTACGGTAATTATTTTGTAGTTTGACCAGGGTAAACTGTTTTTTTTGAAGTTTTTGTCAATATTTTTTCTTTAAAATTATTATAATTCAAAGTTGATTTTATTTGTCTAAGTAATGTTTAACATGTTAGACCTCTTTTTTATTTTTGTGACAGCCCACGAAAGCTTATATATAGCCTAAGTACTAGGTACCGTGGGTGCCGGGTTTTTCGTTGTGTAACCAAGTTTATCCCCCAGTTTCGTCAAATTTCTCAAGCACTGGAAGATGCAGATATTGCATTTCACGGCACCTTGTAAATAGCGAGGTACTGCCACTAGTTATTTACAAATAACTACTACCTCTGACCTACCCCTAATAACTTCTGGGTAATGACATCCACACGGGACCTACAGTTTCAACTAGGATTCCAAATTACCGCCAACAGCCGACCGTGTCCTCTGGTGGTCATCTATCCAATTTCTAACCGTGCCCGGCGTCGCTTAACTTCGCTGATCTCACGGAAATCCGAATTTCCAATTTCAAAAGCATTTATTATTTCCAATTAATAATACATCGTACATCTACAATACATTTGTATAAAGAATTCTTGGCGCAGACAGGACTGCCAACCGCTGCCAAGACACAGACTTAGCCAAGGTACAGACGCGCAGATGGTGGCGCATGGAGCAGATTGTACAGTTGCTATTGAGCACTGTCCCAAATGACCTTTACAATGCGTTAACAGTTAGCTTTCTATTGTAAAAAGGTTTGGTGCATGTATGTATGTGAGCTTTTTATTTTACAATTTGTTTTTAGGTTAAAAATTTGCATCAAAAAACCCCCTTAATCCTCACGGAAAAGCATTGTTTTCAAGATATAGGTTAATGAAATTTCTTTACACAATTCAAAAATTTGTTTTTTATTAATATCCTAATTCGATTGGCGTGAAATTCGGCAGTGTTCTTTGTAGTGATAAGAGGTTAACTTAGCCTTAACTAGATACAAATATTAAGTCCAGTAGCAGCAGCGGGACGCATTTCTGCCAACATTATTGACAAAAAGTGTATTTTTTCGGATTAAACACCTAAATATACAGCCTTTTAATTCTGTGTTTTTTTTTACATAGTTTTCTTTGTTAGTAAAAAAATGAAAAGCACTTTATTGCAGATCCCTGAATTACACAATAACGTGTTTAAACGCGGGGATTTTTTTTATCTTTATGACAGCTCACGAAGGATTATTATAATGTATATTATATCCTACGGATTATATATACATATATAAACCTAAGTACCAAAGTACCGTGAGTGCCGGGTTTTCCGGTGTTTAACCCATTTCTTCCCAGTTGTTCCGTCAACGTTGTCCCAGCACTGAAACATGCAAATGTTGCATTTCACAGCACCTTTTAGACAACGCGGTAGTGCTACCACGGACGTAATTTTTAAATAACTACTACCTAAAAGTGTCTCTCCGGCACTGGGAATCGAACACGGATCGCCGGGCCCGCGAGCCTAAACTCTGACCACTGCGACACCGGAGACACACATTTGTGACAATTTTTATAACAAATTCTAGAATAATTTACTCAAAGCGACATAAAAACAAAATTACCAACTTTTGCATAATTAGTCAGTTGCGGTCACCCCCTCCCCAACTCCACCCCATAGCAAAGCCCTTTTCTTTGCTTACTGAATATGAAACCCTTTAATCATGAATTCCATCCCACGGCCAGCTCGACGATCACTGCCCAATACTTTTGACCCCAACGGTGCAGCCCTCACCCCACGCTAAATCAAAGCCTGTGGCATTTGGCACTGTGAAAATTCTTATAAAATTATTACTCTTGAAATTAATGTTATAAAGAAATTTTTAATTCCGATAGTCAATTTGGCTTTCAAATGCGCACGATTGAGCATTCCTAAGATTTGTGTACTGCGTCCTAGCTTAAAGTTGCCACAAATGCAATTAGCGATTAGACATCTAAATGTCCGGTTTTCTATGGGAAGCCTTTTTTATATTTTATCACGTTACTTCATACTTAAATAGTGGGATAATAAAAATTTTAAAAATAAAGCAAAAATATCAGATTTATATTTGTTTTTATACCGCTATAAGTCAAGAAGATTTCTGGTTGACGTAAAATATTAACATCATGCTTTTAAGTATTTAAAACCTATATTGTTCTCTAAAGAAACAGCACATTATCTTTTTAAACATATCAAACTAAAATTTAATGAACAAAATGATTCTGAAAAGCTTCTTAATTATTTTACTTATTTCGTTTTGTGATTTATTAGCTCTGTAGCGCTCAAGCATTTTATTTGTCAAACAGGAAACGAAAAGCTAGTTCGTTTAACTAAGGACCCATCCAAACAAATCTAAAGCAATTGAATGAAACGTAGCTAAGAAAATCCCGACGGTTAAATTAATGAATGAAAACTATTTATCAGTGTCTTTATTCGTGCCTATTAAGAGTACTTTACTTTATTACTGTTTGTTAAATATAACGTGCGTGATAACTACTATTTAAAGAAAACGTTTATTAAACTGGTTAAGGACCTTATTGGGTTAGACTGCTTATGGCCGATTGCACCAACATTTTTAAGGAATCCTAAGCGTAATGTAGCCAATCAGATATCCAGGATACCTGGACATATCGGCCTAGAGAGTAATAAACAATAGAGTGTATATATAAAAAAATTCGCTTTAACCGAAATGGCAAAAATGTTTTTAAAAAAGATTTTTTCTAATTTTGACAATTAAAGTGACACATTTTAAAATTCATTGACGTTGTCAAATATCTTATTTTCATAACTAGTTACGAAGAGTTAAATTTTTCGCAACTGGTGATGAAAAGTAAGATATTTGACAAGGTCAATGAGTTTTGAAAAGTTTTTTACATTTTCTTCAATGACTAATATACGTCAATTAGAAAGGAAACTGTAAGAAAAAAGTTTGTTGAGAAGCCCTTTATCCCAGACCTGATCGAAAGCTTGGGATATGTCAAGAGCAAAGATCTGGGATTCACCAAAAAACTCAAGGCACTTGTTCCAGTTGTGTAAGACAAAGGAAAGAAGATCAGCTGTGGATCCTCTGTGACGGAATCGATACTGTCTGTCATGTAAGTTTTTTCAGATACTTCAAGATTTGGGAATTAATTAATTTTTCCATATTTTTTTAATCATATCTTATTTAAAATTAGTAAAATATTATGTGAAACGCGTTAGAAAACACTATTTTTTATAACTCACATTCTGCTCGTTGCAAAAAATAATGTTTTTCCCAATTGGTTGCACAAATAACTATTGTTTTAATATTTAGAAAAAACATATTTTTATTTTTAAGACACATTAAATAAACCATGCAGTTTGAAATACCCTCTATAATTTATAATCCAACAATATTTTACAGTGGAAAGCCAAACTAACAGACATGCCTTTATGGTACAGCAGCGTTTACATTCAGGTTAATTTATGTCTTCACCAGACAAAATTGTCACGATAATGTACAAGGAGCATAATACAGCTTGTTCCAGTCCTTCAGTTTGCAGACAAACGGGTTGTCAGAAATGTCGGGTGTCCACCTATTTGTTGCTGCTTAGCAGCGCATTTACCAATATATGGCATAAAATTTGGCTTTAATTGTTGGGGACATAATTGTTATCGTACGTAAACATACTTGCAATTGTACGTGAAACAGAAATTGTTTTATACGTTTTACTTAAACAATAAGTAGTAAGTAGAAAAGTTGGGAAACAAAGGTTTTGGTTAGAATTTTATAATTCCAGGAAATTTAGTTTTTGACGTTTCAGCATACCAAACCTCGTGTTGTATCTTTTAGTAAATATATTTAACTAAAGTGTACATTATAAAATATAGGTAGTTTTAGTACAAAAATATAAAGTTTATTAGAGACATTATTTAAATATTTACAATAGCAAATAAGGCATTTTTAATATGGCTTCATTTATCTTAACAAAATATTTTACTTATCTAATTGATGACCAGACGCAAAGACATCTTAGGATACATAGATGCGGTGTACTATTCAAATATCATTTTATTGACCAGTGACATCAAAGCTTAAATATTACTATATAATAAAGACATGGATCATACACACCATATTTTGGCCAGAACCTGCCCTTGGAGTGACCAAAACCACAGCACGAGGGCAATGCAGGGAATTGATCCGAAACAAACACAAGGAATACTGGGAAAACCTCGGTAAGCTTCATAAGGGGCCCATTCAAAAGAACGAAGAAATAACTACTTAGACAAAGTAGGAAAAGACCTTGCATAACAGTAGAGTTGCTAACAGGGCACGATAACCTACGAGAACACCTACACGCGAATGTAAAGCGTTGAATCACAAAAGACAGGCATTATTTGGACAATTGAAAATGAGCCCACAGAAATATATCAACCAACTAGTCTCGGGGTTATACAGACTTGTAGAAGGAACAAGACTGATGGGAGGATTGGTATAAAAGATAATGGGAGATTAGGCACAAAAAGCCTAAGGGGCTGCGCTGCCTCCAGTAGTGAATCACGACGGATCCAAGGGAAGAAGAAAGAAGATATAATAAAGGCAAAACAAGTAGTTATAGAAATTTGGTTAGCCACAGGCTGTACATGCTACAACGTACGCAAAATGCAGCCATCTGTTGACTACGGGTCCAATATTGTTGCCAAACGTATCCCCATGCTCGTTTGTTACGTGAAATTGAATGATTACTATTTAAATATTAGAATTAGTCATTTAAAAGGGCGAGTAATATAAACATAATATAAAATAAAGGTGGGTGATGAAATAAATATACATCTTAACATGTATATTTACTGTTTTTTTTTGTTTCTTTTTCGTCGAATATAATTATTATTCTAGAGAACTACTATCTACTAGAACTTGTAAAATAATATAAAAGACGTGTTTATATAATTCTTAAATTATTGATTAAAGATATTTTATATTGAGTTTTTTTCTTTGAACCATTACTAATAAGTAGATGCTAATGTTCCAGAGGAGATTTGTGCTTGAGTATAGGTTAACTTTCATGAAACATAGACATTTGTTAAAATTTTTGTTATGATAAAGTGTTTCAGAAAACATGATATAACTTTTGTGATTTTCCGGAAAATATTTATTACGGCCCGATTAACTGAGCAAAGAACTTCAACAAATTTAGCATTCAAAAAGTAACAAGGCAAACTGTACAATAATATGATCAAGAGTATTTGTCATGGTAAAAATAAATTATTATTTTTAAATTTAATGCAGTTTAAAGTAAGCAAATCACGTATGGTTGTTTATTTACCGAAAAAGAAACACATTTTTTCAATCCAGTGATTTATCCTATTGTTTATGTTATCAGGTAAACAGTTTCTTATTAAAGAAAAACCTAAATACCTTTATAGTTTAATTTAACAAGCCGGTGAATTATGTTTTTCGGAGTTACATTCCTTTGCAAAGACTTTGGCAACATTTGTGTAGGTACCTCGCACCTCAAATGAGGCTTTAAATCTGTCTGCCTCAAAAAGTTATTTGGTCAGTGTCAAATCATTGTTGGAAAATATCCTTTTTGAAAAAAACAATTATTGTACTGACTATTTTTTCTTGTTATCAAACAGTTTTAATTTTAATAAAAATATCTGTATGCTTATATAGGCTTAGAGCCTTTGATTCAAGTATAAATTTCACAGTTATTTAAGTGGAATAGATAAGTAAGTCATCGACTGATTGCCTGACCTACCTGGGTACACCAGGTACTGCGCATACAGGAAGTCTGCGCAACTGCTGTGTTCACACGTCCTTGTCGTGCTTGGGCCCAGTAGGATCTTTTGGAACATGCGCTAGAGTTGCTGGTTATCGGCAACTCTTTTGGCTAGCGTATGGAACGGGATCCGAAGCCACGATGAACACAAGGCTCAACTCAATATGTTAGCATATCGTGCTGATGAGTGAATGACATCCTGTGCTTTAAACAGGTGTCTCCAACGGTGCCTCTGAGATACAGGGCGACCTCTCAGAGTACCTTGCGGTAATGCGGGGCTCTGCCATGGTGGCCTATTACTTCCCTAGCTCCAAACAGAAAGCGGACAGAACCGCTTTCATAGGAAAAAAGTGACAAAGCTGCGCTTTTCGAGAGGTGCTACTCAAGGTCACAAGCAGACAAAGGTGCGCCGACCAAAACGGGTGAATCCGTTTTGAAAGGTGCCCCTGAAGTCACCAGCGCCTGTTTCACGGGGAAGGGCTAATCCATCCCGAACAAACAGGTGCTTAGGAAGGGATCCCTGAATCCAAACAGAAAGCGGACAGAACCGCCTTCGCATAGGGAAAAAGTTTCCCTGGCCTAGACTGGGAGAGGAGGGCATGACGGATTTAATCGTCTGCTCGTCATACTCTCCAGGAGACAGGGACACCAGAACACATCAGAACACATATTGTGCTCGTGTCCGGTAGTGACACGAGTAAGAAGAGATGTAAGAATGTAAGAACTCTCTCCCAATCTGGTATCGGATTCTTTAGAAGTCCGATCCTATTGGGAGAAATATAAAAAGGTGTGGGCCACAATAGACCGAGCGATTGCAGTGGAGGGCGTAAAAAGTCCACTCTCTTTAAACCTACCTAGCTACCTACCTAACATATGTCAAAAAATATGTCCTTTAAAAAATACTGGATGTTTTATTTTTCGGTTTATTGTAATTATAGGAAAATAAAAACGTTTTTATTTTTTCAAACTTATATGGTTTACAGTATTTATTAGTCTTAACATGCTCATAATTATTGTTTATTAGGGTGTAGCATATAACTTATGACTCTTGAAACAATGTTATGTGCACAGGGTGGCGCATTCTCGTTCTTTTATGGGCTATTGAGAATACCGTAAAAGAGCAATTCTGTTTGCACATTCTCAGGCCGGTAGGCCAACCACAAAATGAGCTTACCATCATAATTAGGAAAGAAAATACCACTGCAAAGCTTGCAATTTACGAAAGTTTTCTATCCCTATTAAAAAAATTAATGATAAATAACTATTTAATATTTTAATGATAATTAACTACTTAGGAACAAATATTTTTAAATTTAGTAGAACCACTAAATTTTAATAACATATTACAACTACTTATACTACTAGAAATATACAAAATTAGGGTAACGTAATATAAATAACGATGTTTAAACATCATCCGATATAAGCGTTCGCAGGAAATGTTTGATATTGTCGTTTCACCCTTAATCCGGGGTAGTAAGTCCTTATTCAGTTGAATATCCGGCTGCAAGCCACTTTAGGGATTTCTATTTCCTTCCGGTTAGATTTAATAAAAAGTAAATAGGAATAAAAAGGATTTAGGTAATAGGGTATATCTTTCCAGTAAAAGTTAATGCCACATAAAATTTGTTTATCGTTCTTTTTTCTCTTAATTGCACCACATGGGCAATATTATTAATTTTTGTTTATAATTATTTAACAAATAGGTCTCCAAAAAATTACTTAGAATTAATGACGTTACAGTACATATGCATCCAGTTAGTCCGTTTTACAAAATAAAACATGTTTATGTCCACATGTGTTTGGGTGTATATATGAATAATTATTCTTATCTATTGTACAAAACTGTATTAATTTAAAATATATTTTAAATTCTCATTATATGGCATACTAACGGCAAAAAAGCGCATAAAAATTAAAACATGTCTATGTACAGGGTTATCCAATGTGGACTGAACAAGGTCATATTTGTGGAATTCCTTGTAAAAAAATGTGAAATATCCATCCTGTGTATGTTTTTCCGTAAAATAAAAAAAAACTTAAGAAAATGATGTGAAATTAAACAAAAAAAAAAATACAAAATAAAATTAACTATTTCTTAGTGGGATCCCTTATTTACTGGTTCGTTTTTGAAAGCGTTTTATTATCATTATTATTTCGTTTTGATGTACTTCAATGAAAAGAACAGCCAAATAAAATAAAATATACAGGGTGTCCCAGAATATGTGGGCAATCTCTCGGAATCTAATAGAAAACCTAAAAATATTATAAGTTCCTATAAACTTTTTTCCTATGACCCACCCCTACGGAGATACAGGTGCATAACGGATGCCCCTGGAAATCGTTTTTGTTTAAATAACTTTTAAAATGCTAGGCGTAATTTAATATTTTTTTAAAATGATGGTTACTAGATAAGTCACCTTAAAATTAACCCAATAAATCATATTTGGCTTATTTAGTTTGCCAGGGACGGACTAGCTCTGACACAATAATAGCAATTTTTTTAATACCCTGTACGATAAAGGCTCGACAATATTATTTTTGAATAGCTTTTACCTTAAACCGAAAAAAATGTATTCTTGATTGACATCGATAAAATCAAATGTTTACGAGAAATAAAATATCATAGTTGGTAATTTTTTTACACTATACAGGGTGTTTTCTAATTGTACGTCAATATTTAGGGAAACAATTCTTGGGTCCATTTTAAGAAGAAAACTTTATGTGAACGTATGTCCTAAACGTCTCAACTTTTGAGATACAGGGTGGTAAAATTTTCAAAATTAAATCATTTATTATTAATATCTGTCATACCACTTTAGATATTTTAATGAAATTTGGCATACATGTACTATGTATCAAGAAGCAGTTTTTAGTGTACCACATTTTTTTTTATTTCCACCAGTGGCGTTCGTACAGAATTTGCCTATTTTTGCAAATAAAAAAAAATGTGGTACACTAAAAAATGCTTCTTAATACTTCGTACATGTATGCCCAATTTAATTAAGATATCTGAAGTGGTATAATAGATATTAATAATAAATAATTTATTTTTGAAAATTTTATCACCCTGTATCTCGAAAGTTAAGACGTTTGGGACATACGTTCAAATGAAGTTTTCTTCTTAAAATAGACCCAAGAATTGTTTCTCTAAATATTGACGTACAATTAGAAAACACCCTGTATAATGTAAAAAAAAATTACCAACTATGATATTCTATTTCTCGTAAACAGTTGATTTTATCGATGTCAATCAAGAATACCTTTTTTTTAGTTTAAGGTCAATGCTATCCAAAAATAATATTGTCGAGCCTTTATCATACAGGGTATTAAAAAAAAATGTTATTATTGTGTCAGAGCTAGTCCGTCCCTGGCAAACTAAATAAGCAAAATATGATTTATTGGGTTCATTTTAAGAATACTTATCTGATAACCATCATATTAAAAAAACATTAAATTACGCCTAGTATTTTAAAAGTTATTTAAACAAAAACGATTTCCAGGGGCATCCGTTATGCACCTGTACTTGTCATAATATTTTTAGGTTTTCTATTAGATTCCGAGAGATTGCCCACATATTCTGGGACAACCTGTATATTTTAAATAAAAACAAAATTAGTTTAATATTATATGATAAAATTTTACAAATATGTATAAAAATATGATAGATAGAATTTGATAAAATATTGACTTATTAAGAAGTCCTTGTTGGGTACACGCCAAAGGAAACATTATACAAAGGGACCGCTTCAGTACTGGTACCAAGGTAAAAAGACTGCTACCGTTTTAAAGATAAAAATATAGAATAAAAACTTGACTAAAAATTAAATAACAATTAAAATTAAAATAGTTATAATTTTAATAAAAATTATAGTTATTTTGAGTTTGTTTTTATAATTTAATACCCCGAGACCAGGACCGAAGAAGTCCCATTGAATATAATTTCCTTTGGCGCGTACCTAACAAGGACTTTTCAATAAATAAATTCAACACAAATATACAGAACATATTTACAGTAATATTGGCTTTTTTTGTTTTGACATTTCAGGTATAAGTATTTTTATTTTTTTTCTATTTTAAATTACAAATATCTCCTATGAATTAGATACATTTTGTTGGTACGGTATAATGGGACGCTTTAAAAATTAACCAATAAATAAGGCGTTCCATCTGAAGAATATCAATTTTATGTCGTACACAGGGGCGGATACTGATACTATTGTCGGAAGCGGTCCTGGATCCAAGAGTAGGAACAGTTTAAGACTGTAGCCCTCGCTTATCGTCGGTCATGTAGGTTTAAGCTATCTCTCTTCAGTTTTAATGTATTGCCCTCCCATTCCCCAGGTTATGTGGTTTTAAGCTACCTTTCTTTGGTTTAAGTGTATAGCCTTCAATGTTTCCCAGTCATGTAGGTTTAAGGTACCATTCTCCAGTCAGTTTAAAAGTATTTCCCTCTCATTCTCCCGGTTATGTGGTTCTAAGCTACCTTTCTCCGGTTTAAGTGTATAGCCCTCAATTTTCTTTGGTTATGTAGGTTTAAGTTATCTCTCTCCATTTTAAGAGTGTATCCTTCATGCAAGCTTACATTTTTAATTTGAAAATGCGAATATCCCTACATATTAGCAAATTTTGTTTTTCAGATTTAAGTTGCCTGATTTAAGTTTAAAAATTTTAATATCTTAAAAAAATTGTTGTAAAGATTACAATAACTAAATTTATCAGTATTTTTTCTTGCTGTCCATATATTTGCAGAAACTGTGAAAGCTTGATGTTTGGCCATAAAATATTATTGAAAATTATGATTTCCGCTAAGCCACAAAATAAAAAGTTCCGATTCTGCTACATCGAAAAGAACTTAAGGAATCTGAAGCAGTGTCTATATTTTTATAGCATTCTTGACATTAGAATGAGCCTCAATAATTCAGATTAATAGGTACTTATTAAGTGTTTGTTATTCAGAAAAAATTTACACTATTTTACACTTTTTGTACACACTTAGTCTCAAAATACACCTTCAATAAGAGCGCTTAGGTACGTAAAAAATGTAAAATAGTGTACACTATTTATTTTTAAATAACAAACAGACCGGTTACTAATTAAAATATCCTGATAAAATATCTCACTATAAAGGATGATTTAATATCCCTTATTATGCAATTTTACTATTTTTTGAAGATGTCTCAAGATAAGTCGATTTATTTCACCTATATACTTTCTTTAGCTGCTTTCTATATTGAAATAATTAAATAAATAAAACAAAACAATAATAATTATTTATTTTGATTTGGAGTATCATTAACACAATAAGATGCTTATATACTATGATATGGAGGCAAGCGCAGTACTTGATGACCAGCCTCCTGAATTAGAGCATCGACGACATAACATTTGGAAGGCTTTGGTACGCGCTAAATCGTCGCCGATTTTCTAAAAGGAATATTACGATCTTCTAACCATTTTACCATATTTTTTTCTTCCAGCCACAATTTGGACAGTTTTTCAACAACCTACTATGGTAGCTAGCATTATCTAAAATGAAGGCCTTTTTAAATTAGGTAGTAGATCATTTTTATTCCACTTCTTAAAATTTTCGGCATTAATCTAGCCATGGTAATCTCCTGCTTTTATTTTTGATTTAAAATTCTGCTGCACCATCAAAAAATCCTTTTTCGGAACCAGCATGTAAAATAATAAAAACACTGCAAGTAATCTTTTACCTTACAAGTGTCTTTAATACAAGAAATAACACTCCTAAATACAAAAAAAATTGATAAAAACATTTTTGAAACGTCTAATCCATTACTGGGTGATTAACGCCAATCAGCTGATTTTGACGCTGAGTCTAATGATTTTTGTTTTCAGGCTATTTCACAGATTCATGTAAGCTGTAAGCCAACGTAAAAGTGTTAGCTTGCAAAAACTATAATATCTACTCGATTTCTCCGTTCACGCGCTTGTAAGCTGCCTTTTCATGTTTGAGAAGTGTAACCCTAATTTTTAATGGGTTTTATGGGTTTTAGGGTTATCTGTCTATGACTAACAGTTTGTACCATCTTTAGTTATTCACTCCTATGCTTTCTTTTATATTTTTAGGTTATGGGGTTATATTTGGGTCTTGAGAGGGGTGATCATGACCTCCGTGACTTTCCCCTTGTATCGACCCCTGGTCGAATCTGTTTTATTTCAATTTAAATTATTTACTTAGGTACTCTTCAGGATTTTATAAGGAAAAATATATTAAATGGTTATTTCAATTTTTTTTAAATAAAAAAAGTCCTGTTTAGTACTTCGGGTTCTTATTTTATAGTATATTCAGGGATGACCCTATACATAAAACAAATAATTTTGTTTTTAAATCAACCATAATATTTAAAAAATTATTTGAAGTCTAATATCCAATTAAATGTATTTTTGCCAACTAAAACATGCCTTGCAAGATTATATTGCCTTATTTTAAATTCCTGCTTATGTTACAAATCGGTATATCGATCTTAATATAAAGATCAGATTGCCTAAATTGCCTCTAATTAAATTTTGTCCCTCTCGTTAATTTTCGTTGTACCAAAAGTTTTTAAAAATTATTTTTGACACAAAAACAAAGTACGTTTTATGACCTATAAAGAATCCTATTTCATGAAAAGTTGTTTTATTATTAAGCAAACTGACACAGTAATTCTCATTTAAATGGTGCCCGTTTCATCTGTCACCAGCATTCTTTTTTGACGGCAAATTCGTCTTTCCTATGCATGTCACGAACATGTTTTTAGACCTACTACATTTTAATTAATTTGTGCAATTTTTCCGCACTACGCGGCATGTTAAAGAACTTTTTTAATTAAACGAAACTCGGTGGTATTTTAACCTACTTAAAAATGCATTAAAACGTTACCAAAGAGATAAAAATAACAACAAAACATACTGGCAAAGGATGCTTAATTTATGAGTACACACTGTTTTCTGAAATGATTTAATATAAATAAATATATGAACAAATCTTAATAAAATACCTAAGTATGAAAGCTCTCCTGGTCGGACTCTTGTGGGACCCTGAAAAAGTGACCGTTCCAGGTAGTTGCTCGTGCAAGAAAGACACATTGGACCGTCAAACCACCGAAGAAAAAAAGGACCAATCGTGCCCAGTATGCTATTTTACATAGTTAATATTGACCATCTGATCATTAATTAATAGGTTTTACGGAATGACTGTGGTTATTTCTGAATAGAACTAAATTGTCCCAGAAAGTGCAAAAAATAGCCATCTTGAATCAATTAATACACAATGTACCATCGAAACCAGACCAAATTTAATTTTAAAAAAATATGGCGGAAAATTATCGGCATATATCTAGGTGCGGCTGTCTGTCGCCTTAAGGGCCAAGCTCTACTTCTGGCTTTTGTTAAAAGACTAGTAGTTTTTTAACAATCATACTTAGTATGCTAAGTTAAAGTTTTCGAAAGGTTATTTATCGCGTATATATCAATAAGATGGCATACTGAGTATAATTTTATTGTTCCAATGTGGCTAATTGTGCACTTTATAGGTATATTTTCCATTTAATTAACCGCATCAGTCATTTTGTAAAATCTATCAATAAATGATCAGCGCTTAGTCAATATTCATTATTTAAAAGGACATACTGGATACTGTTTTTTTTACGGTGGCCTGACGGTTTATATGGCATAAGAGCAAAACTGGACAATGTGCTATAATTTTTAAATTGATGACCATTATTTTATAAAAACAGCGTGAAATAATAATTATAAAGTAATGGTATTTATTAAAAACTACAAACAAATACATATACGATTTTTACATGTAAAAAAACATATAAGAGAACTTAAAATGCATGTACCCGTATGTTTGTTTATGTTTAAAATATTCCATTTTTAAGACGTATTTATATGCATTATGGTTGTTGGGCAGTGTAATGTATATTCCCTTAAATTAAGTAGTACTTCCTGACAATTGTTAAGCAAAAATTTAAAAAATCTTTATTAATGTTATAAAGGAATCTTTATAGACTTATAGGAAATATGAAATTTAAATTTTATTTAATTATATATTATGTAATCAGCCCTTACAAAGAGCTGTAAATTTATCCCTATTTTAATAAGGCACTATAGTTTATAAAAATTAAGTTTAAAAAATATAATTTTAGATAACTTATTTAGGTTGCAAAAATCCACTGATATGAACATCTAAAATAACACCCAGTAGCATTTAACTGATACCAAATACCGTTCTTACCGAAGTAAGTTGGCCCTATTTATATGAATAATCATGTGTTTGTCAAAAGTTAATGGAAAAAGAAACAATACGAAAATACACATTTTCTCGTGCTATTACCAACTAATGGTAATTTTCAACTCAATAAATTTAAATGAAATATACATTGTAATGATATTAAAACACCAGTAATACATATTCACCAAAAATTATTTTAACTTAAAACATAACTGTCTCAAAAATAAAACCCAGTTTTCTACTATAACAACTCATAACACGAGATTTTTTAGTTGGTTTAAAAGAGAAATTTGTGCAAGGTATGCATTTGCCCCGATGTTTTAAAATTTAGTTCCTAAAACCGAAGTGGTAATAAAAATTTAAAATACAACCTTTATTCTTCAGAAAACCGAAAGAAGAGACGGAAAGGGGCCTGATAAAAACAAACATTTCTTTGGAGTTCGCAATTAAAAAGTTGATTTGTCGGTAAATAAACTACCCATCTTATCGTTATCAGTAGACAGCGAGTCAAAAGAAAAAAACGTATTTTTTTAACTGAAGCCATATTAAAAATTCCTTTTGTTTGTCTAAATCTGCAGTTTTAGCAATTTAGAACTCTGTATATTAAGCAAATAAAGACTAAAAAAAATGTGATTAATTACTCATAGTTACCTTAAAATATCTTGTTTAATTAATTAAACCTTTTTATGTATTTTCATGTTTTTGTTACTATTATTGCGAGAGCAGACTAGCTCTCCATAGTAATCTCTAAAAAAAGTATAATTTTTTAAAAAATAATATATAAATATCTTTATTCTGGAGAAAAGCCAAATAATTTTTCTTTTAAGTTTAATGATGTATCGTACACAGCTAATATAAATGAAAATTTGACACTAGTAAGCTTAGTTGCATATGCATCAATAAGAAGATAAAATGAATTGCGTTTTATTTATAAAAAATCCAATAAAATCTCCATAAAAAAGATGACAGTTTAATAAAACCGATTTTTTTTACAAAACGGTGGCGCCAATTGATTTTTAGCGTATTGAGAAAGCAGCAAGAGATCTTGCAAATCTGATTACACATTGAGGAATGTGCCATCAGACTTTGATTTTCGAAATAACTACAACGCTAAAAACAGATCGCGGCTAACTTGATTGGTATAGTAGTATTTTATTAGTGGCGTGCCTTTGCAGTTTAAAAAAAAACTAAATCAAGAACCTGAATGTAGTATTTAAATTTTGCACTCCCCGTATAACACACTATTATATATTATTTTTTTTAAAATATTTAGTAATATTTTCTAATATTTAATGATTTATTTATCATTTATTTGTTTATTTTTATCATTTTTTTTTAAATCGTTTATAGAAAGCTAGATTTTATCTAGTCTTTTAAAAGTATTATTGATTGGTTGCTTTCTGGATATTTAGCAAAATGCATTTGCAAAGCATTTTCACTTTTTTCCACTTTTAATATAACATTTAATAAAATTACATATTTTAAAGTTTTAAGTCCATTTTACTAAAATGAAATAAAAATACAAAAAGCTGAAGGTTTTTAATTTCTTATTTCTTGCTTAAATGTTATACAAAATATTGCAGTGATCAATTAATTCAATGGCAACTTGCTTTCTACTAAAAAAATCTGTACTTGGTTAATTGAAACTAAGAATAAATAAAAAAAGGGTAATTTGCTAACAGTTTTAAAATAATATGTATTATTTTTCTTTTCTCGAACAAATTAACTTAATAATCGATTAGTTTATTGGAATGTAGATACTTAATTATACACCAGGTGCGCAAAACTTAAATCCTATAAGATTCTCCCTTGAATTTTTTACAAATAACCAATTTTCTTAAAAATAAATATAATGTATGTGGTATTAATAAAAAAGTAATTTTATGGGGGGAAACAAATAGTCAAATAGTAGATGGGGTACACCTTTAAAAAAAAAGTGTTTTTTTAGTTATATCTTTAAAACCGTAACCAATGAAAAATAATTGGATACACCACTGAATTCTACGTAAAATTCTACATAAATATGCTGTTTTTTTTCTATTATCACTAACAACCAAAATAAAGAGGTGTACTGAAATCGTGAAAATTTGAAAAACGCCATGTATCTTCTATCAAGTTAGCATTGATCTGTTTTACTGTTGCAATTGTTTTAAAAATTGAACTCGTCATTACATTTGCTCTATCATTTATAGTTTTCCAAATAACCTGAACATCTATTGAAGAGGCGCCACTCTGTACAGTTAGATCTTACTTTGTAGAAAATATTTTTTACCGGCTAAATAACTTTTCAAAATCCATTCTCAGTTAACCGTTTCTTAATTTCTGATAGCTTTAGAGACACCAATTTGTGCAACACTAATTTGAGATTCATTTTATGTTAAGTAGTAATTCAGTTTTGACTTTCAGCTTCATGTAATAAAGTAATAAAGAACCAAATACAGTACGAATTATGGTAAAAAATGAAAAATTTTGATTAGTAGAATCAGTTGTTATAATAGTCTTTTTAAAAAAGTTTGATAATATTATTTATAATTTTGTCTAAGTATTTACATAAAGTGAAAAACAAAATAAAATAGAATTAAAAATGTCGCTCGAGTCAGCTGAAATAAAAAACATAACAACCTAATATTGTATGTATTGCGTCTCCCTCCTCTATAATTTTCGAGTTTATTCGAGCATTATTTCAAAACAGAACATTTTTATATTTCAAAAGGTTTTTTAAAGATATAACGAGAACTTTATAAATAAACTTCACTGATAATATAGATTGGATAACTGTAAATTAAGTATTTGTATTCCATAAAAAGATATAAATAAAAGTATAATATTTACCCTATAAATGCATATGAAAATAATTATACTGTAGCAAGTAAACGAAAATTCTACGATTATAGGCTAACGTTTCTTTAAGATAAACGATTTCATAATATGCATAAACGCAAATACTTTGGATATTTGGATGATATTTTCTGCCAGTAATACGTGAAAATATTTATTTTTGAGATTGTTACTTACGAAACTGGGTCGAAACAGTATCGCGTCGTGCAACCTAGTTATTTGTGACAGAACTGTTTATGCAATAATACTTATTAAGACTTCTCCATTAAATGAAATTTATTGAGATTCAGGTTACAAATAAAATAATTGGTTTACTAGATCAAAATTCTTTAGTGTTGCGTAAATTAAAAAAAAGACTATAAGTATAATGATCATTACCTAATGCTAAGAATTTTCAGTACCAAATAAGTAAAGGGTATAATAAATAACATAATATTTTATAATCATACTCAAATATCAATTTACTTAATAGTAAACAATTATTCTACTATATTAATATCATGAGTTATCTTTAAGAACGATTTATAATGAACGATAAACATTTTGTACTTGTTGATAAACAACTGAACAAATTCTAATCCAGGTATTTAGTAATGTTTCACATCCACAAGGACATTAATGGTATATCAAGAAAACTGTGCATATCCAATACCTCGCTCATGAAGTATATGTTAAAGCAATTATTTTGTCCGTATTTCGATGAATAAGGGTATTTGAATGACGCAATAAAAATAATATTTATATTGGGGCTGGTGGTCAGCATTCTACAAGTCACACAATAAATATTATTAAGTTCATTACTTGGCAATATTTTATAAAAATCTATTTAAATATATAAAACATCCGATAGTTCTAAAAAATTACAAGGATTTATGCACGACGGTGTGCAAATTCCGTGTACAAATGTTAAATAAATATTTAAAGACATTAAAATAAGAGTTAATTTTGACTTGCTTATAAACAAAAACCCTGATTTTTTTGGGTAATAATTATAAATTATTCCATATATCACAAGCAATTAATGTTGCTAAAACAAAAAAGTAACTCGTCTTTGCAAGTAATTAAAAGTTACTGAAACCATAATTAAACATGCCATTGAAAATTAAAATGACACAATTTACTTGTATTGTCTGTAAATTTAAACAAAACTTGTATTTTAAGTAGACTTACTACATGAACATAATTACAATTATTTATACCTTAAACATCATCTAAAACATATATATTTTAAAAATATACATATTATGTAATGTTAAAGTGAATTGACACTTGAAATAAACAATGGAGCTGTTTTTATGATGTGTGTTTTATTAAACACTAACCACAGTAAGCTTAAACACTAACTAAAGTAAGCTGAAACAAGAGTTAAAATTCTAGAATCACAACTATGTTGATATTGTAGCTGGAAAGACATTACACAATATATTTTAACATAAAAATAGTAGAAGAAATAGTTGGCACAAGAAAGTAAACTAAAGAACTATAGAAATTTTGAAACAAAATAAAAATTAAGATTAAGGGAAAAAAATACCGAAAATCATGGCAAATGTTCGAAAGCCCCTTCGTTGTTTTCAATGCACTCTTGACATCTTTTTCGAACGAATTTTAAGGCATTCATGTTTTGTAATGGTTTATTATTACAAAGACCTCATGCATTTTTTATAAATTTTATTTTTCAACACTTCCCAAAGAAGGTGTTAGATCCGGAGATTCTGGTGGCCAACTTATAGGTCCATGCGTTCTTATTCAACGGTTTCTTAAGTGAGTATTTAAATACTCTCTTATTCGAGAAGCGTTATGGATAAAGCGCCATCTGGTTGAACGTTAATCTCTATTACTTCATTTAAAGGAACATCATCAAAATATCGAATAGGTTTGATTGGAGTATATCCAAATATCTATCTGCATTTAAATTTTCTTTAAAAAAGCCATACACCGGCCTATTTTAAAATAAAAAATAACTTACATTTAGCTCAAATGACTCTTTTCAACAAACAGGTACCTTGTGGGGATTTGTTGAGTTCCAGTGTCTTTCAATATGTCGGTTAAGAGTACCGTAACTTGTTATTCGACATTCATCTGAACAAAAAATTTTTTTGTGAAAAAAACGACACTCGTTAAATTTATTTAAAAACCAGTGATCCAATTCCAATTTTTTCATATCATCACCAGGGTGCAAATACTGCGTAATAGTAACAACATAGAAAAAAAATTTATTGCACGTCAAAATTCTTTGGCATTAAATTTTGAAATTCCAGTTTTAGTTTGTATTTTACTGATGGAGGTAGATTTTTGTTCAGAAAATTTTAAAGTGATTTTAGAGAATAAAACTGGGGTGTGTGCTTAAGACTAGACAAAATTAAAAAATTCACCAAAACGAGATTCCCTGGTAACCTTTTACAATCTAACATCCGCAAATACACTAAGCAATCGGTCTTATTTTAGTATCTGGCTTCTTTTTCCGACTGCATAATGAGCATTGCATAGCCGAGTCCGACGGTTCAGTCTCATTCAATACCTAAAAAAAGTGCAAAGCGCGCCTAAAGGAGTTTTTACTTCAATAAAAGCTAAACTACTATTATTTAAAGCTATCATAGGATATTCTTACATGATTATGGGCCTCGAAAAATACTAACACACTTCTTTCTTATTCGCTTTCCTTGTTTTCTTTATTATAAGGTTTTGATCGGGCTTCGTAAAAGAGCCGTATGTGTTTAAATTATGTTCCAGTCGTTGGATTGCCGCTTGTCCGAATAGCAAACAGAATATAAATTTTGTACCATTTCTTTTTTTTTTTTCACTTTCGATTAAAACTGATATTATATCCAATTTTTCAAAGTGCCAATAAGTCATATTTACAAATTAATATTTAAAAATGAAATTGATGTTTAATATTAATAACAATTATAAATACTGTGGATTAAAGTAATGAGGTTTAAATAAATTGAAGATAATTATATTTTTAAAAAGATAATTTAATATGTTATCCTTTTAGATTAAAATATACAGGGTGTTCCGTTTAAAAAAAAGAGGTTAATGCCGATAACTTTTTAACCTGACCCCGTATACGTATCCTGAAATCTGCAGACTATTCAACAATCATTATGAAGGAACTTTTGTATAAAACATTTTTTTGTATCTCTTTTAACTAAGAAAATTTAGGGTAATTCTGAAATTGACAATTTTTTTATTTTCATCCGTATCTTTTAAGCGAGCAAAAATCTTTAAAGTTTGATTTTACCTTTTTAAGTTTGATCCAAAAAGAACCCTTATTATTTTTTGATAGCACTAACAATTACAGAGATACCCTTTTTATTTAATTCAACTTCCTTGAACAACTGCATGTCGGTTCGACTTGAGATAGAAAAGGCGGCTTTTTATCAACACAAAAGATTGTTAGAGCCAAATAAAACCTATTTATTTCCAAGAATAATATTTTGTCGGATTTTTTGACTTTTATGTTTATTTTAAAAGCATCGAAACGGTACCAATGTTTTTTTAATATTTGTTATTTTAGAAAAAGGAAAGTTCTATAATGTTAAATCCATGTTAAAGTGATTTTACATGTTTAATTTAAAAATTATTGTATTTTTTTTTTAATTTAATTTAAATTGTTTTAAATTACTATTAAAAAATTCTGGTTTCTCCGTCTAGAGCTGTTCGTACTACGAATTTTATGTCAAAAGAAAATGCTGCAGTTGGCGCATTTATCGTGAAAAACTTTATAATATGCCTGTACGATAAACATTTATGTATTTATTTTATTTGCTAAAATATTTTATGGATAGTTTATAAAGTTTATGACCCCATACCAGATTTTATTTGCAAACATTTTCAAGTTGTCACAATCCAAATTGCATTAGATGTTCTAGACAATTTTTTGCATAATCCTTCTTACTGACTTTTAAGTAATAATTATTATTTTTTACTTGGCAGTCATATTTTTGCATTCGCGCTACAGTGAAATGCACTTTAATTGAAATGGGATTGTTTAACTGAGTGACGGATTCATGAGCCTATTACTACTAATTGACCTATTTATTTGACCAATAAAATATGACAACAAATGGTAATTGAAATATTTGCTTTTATTTTAATAAATTCATATTTACAGTACTGCACGTTTTTATTTTATTTATTAGAATTATTATTGTCATAATTATTAATAAATATTTATTGCATTTAATTTGTTAGCTGCAAGAACGATTAATAAAACAATTTATCTATATTCTTAAAACAGTTTAGTATATTTTAAATATGAATTTAATAAGTATTTCCTTGTAATTTCTGGACCTAACTAACTGACTCTCTCTCTCTCCCCCTCCATCTATGTTCTCAGTAGTAATTTTAAAGTGGACATGAAAATCTCAGTCGTATAATATAACGTTTTCGTAAGCCACGTGTTGTTGTTTTCTTTTTTTAATTGTTTATTATCCACAAAGAGTGATAAGAAATTACTTTGCAGAATTGAATTATTTGCTTACAAAGTACTGATTTTTACAATATCTACAATATACTATAGTCTGTTTAACGTACAGGTAAATATGATATATAATGATATGTTTTCGATCATCTGGCAGGTGAAAAATTCTACCAAATTGATCTGGCTTTTTGGAATTATTTGTCTTTAATTACCTATATTACTCTCTTAAAATCTCAAAGTGCCCTGTTTCAAAAACCATTTTGCAAGAGTCTTAATAACATAAAGAGCCGACTAACTGATCATGATTTTTTATTTTTTAATTTTTTAAATATCTAACTTAACGATATAAATATTTTATTTCCCTTTTCAAAAAATTCAAGTGTTGGTAGGGGGCCACTACCCTTTAGCCAGACCTCGACTTTCTTATTTAGGGGTCCTTCTAATTACAAAACTTTTCATAGTGCCTCAAGAACCTACTTAAAATTGTTTACCAGCTCTCGGACTATAGGTACATTTTAGAGCTGTAAAATTTGAAATAAATTAAGTTACAAAATCAAAGTAACGCCTTCTGCGGCCTTCTTCTTATCTTAATATTATGTAAACACTTAAAATTAAGTTGTTATAAGTAAATTATTTTTGTCTGTAAAAATTCCCATTTCATTGATTCTCTATATTACATTTTATTTGTGAAAACTGTTACCCAGTCGAAATTGTAATAATTATTTTAATTAGTAAATCCCCAGGTTTAAATTCCGATTCCTAATTTTAATTTATAGGCTTTTAAATCCCAATTATTTATCCAACAACGTTAAAAACCTCACCTACATAATGAATATTGTTGGAACTGAGAATAACTATTTTCCGCATTTCGAGTTACAGGGAAAAGCACTCTACCTAGAAATGAAACTGATGTGACTGTTTCATCTGAGTTAAACATTACCTATTAGTGCTAATTGACCTATATATTTGATCAATATACGGAATTAAGTTTTTATCAAAATGTCGGCATTTATTTTCAGACTACGGGAGAAGTTCGGGTAAAGTGAGTACCCCGGGCAAAGCAAATACTCCCCACAATTTTTAAAATATTCATTCGCCGTTCATGAGACTTTCATGGCCATAGCAACGTTTGACTCAATCAGCGGCAGACGTTTGGGAAAAAGGTTGGGCTGTGCAAAGTATGCCAGAAAAAGAATTCAATGGTTGTAAGAATAATATTAATTTAGCGTGGGCAGTTATTTGTCAATATTTGTAATTTAGTTCATTTAAAAATATTCATAAATTTATATATTGTGGTACATATTCCGTAGTGTTTAATATAGTGTTTAAGACAGAGCCAAATTAATAGTTTATATAAAAAAGTGGCTTAACCTTAATATTGGCTAAAGTAAATAGGACAAAGTGGATACCATGAGCCTGATTCTGTAAACACATTTTTTAACATTCCTTTTCTCTATCTCTTTGAAAACAGTGACAAACTTATGAGTTAATGGCTACAAGGACATGTGTTCCTAGTTTTGACTTTCTCTTTCCTTATATTTTTACAGAATCCTATTGTAAATTCGATTTGCCCGCATGTTATATTATCTTTATTATATTTTAGTTTTTGGTTGCAAATGGTAAATAAGTACAAAAAAAAAACCAATGCAATGTTCTTGGAATAAAGACGTTATGAAAATAGCCATAAATATTTGCAAATTAGGAAGTCCAGCATTCCTGCACACACACAAGTAGTATGGCAACGTTTCTAGGCTACTACTACAGAAGTCAAAAATACTGACACTATTTCGCATTGAAGGAAGAAAGAAGGCAAAAATTTAAAAACGGTTAAATTGGGAGCGTTATTAAAAAACTTAACTAACTTAAAGAAGACTGCTATAATAAAAAATGTCAGAGAAACAAAAAAGACCGCTAAAAAAACAGAAGACAGTTTAATTTAAATTTTTTGTGGCAAGATCTATGCTGAAGAATATGCAAATTTAAGTTTTTATAGTTTATTTTGATTTCTGGGAATATCAAATTAAAAGAAAAATTATTTGGCCTTCTCCAGAATAAAGATATTTATATATTATTTTTTAAAAAAATTATACTTTTTTTAGAGATTATTATGGAGAGCTAGTCTGCTCTCGCAATAATAGTAACAAAAAACATGAAAAGACATAAAAAGGTTTAATTCTTTATAAAATTGATTTGTTTTAAGTACTATAATAAAATAATTATTTTTATGAAATTATATAAAAATAGAAAATAAACTTACTTGAAAACATTGGCAACCCGTTATAAGATATATATATATGTTATTTCAAATTTATTGGTTATTGACGGACGGGTGTAGCAGATAAGAAACTAAAAAATTGTGTTTTGTTAACTGACATTGACTTCTGACATGATCTAAAAAAAGTATAATTTTTAAAAAAATAATATATAAATATCTTTATTCTGGAGAAAAGCCAAATAATTTTTCTTTTAATTTGATATTTTCAGAAATCAAAATAAACTATAAAAACCTATCTATATGGCTAAAAGTTTTATTTACTTTTTTATACATATTTTTTTAAATATTAAAGGTACCTACACGTGTACCTTCACCAGTAACTATTTTTTTAAAAAAATCATGTCAGAAGTCAATGTCAGTTAATAAAACACAATTTTTTAGTTTCTTATGTTTAAGTAATATAATCAAATAATTTATGTGCTACACCCATCCGTCGATAACCAATAAGTTTGAAATAACATATATATCTTATAACGCGTTGCCAATGTTTTCAAGTAAGTTTATTTTCTATTTTTATATAATTTCATAAAAATAATTATTTTATTATAGTACTTAAAACAAATCAATTTTATAAAGAATTAAACCTTTTTATGTCTTTTCATGTTTTTTGTTACTATTATTGCGAGAGCAGACTAGCTCTCCATAATAATCTCTAAAAAAGTATAATTTTTTTAAAAAAATAATATATAAATATCTTTATTCTGGAGAAAAGCCAAATAATTTTTCTTTTAATTTTAATGCAAATTTATTTAAAGGCCAAATTCGTTATGATAATGTTAATTATGGTTCCATAAAGGGCTTTTGAAGGTTATGGCGAATACATTTGTAATAACTGTAAGGCTAAGCTTAATAAACAACTAGTTAAAGTACATGATTAAATTATTTTTATTTATTAAATTTATTGTTAATTACCAAACACTTACTTATTGGGCATAATTGTTACCTTTTATATGAGAGTACAATGTATAAAGACTGTTTTTAATAGTTGTTTAATTTTTTCTTGATTACTGTAAATAGCTTACGGTTTTTACTTTGCCCAGACTTCCCCTACGTTTTGCATATTAAGAGTTCTGTACGTTTTTTCGTTTTTTTTTTAAATTGATTGTTAGTATCTATATAATCATTCATGTGAAATTATTAAATTTTAAAAATAAGTTTTTTTTAGATTACATATTTTTTCAATTGGGCATATATATATATATATATATATATATATATATATATATATATATATATATATATATATATATATATATAATATTATTATTTTAAATTTAAAAAAAATTAAATTTAAAAATGGAATAAAATATTTTATTTAAATTTAATTTTTAAATTTATTTTAATAAAATCCTTTAAATTTTAAATAAAATTATTTTTAATTAAAACCCCCCCTTTTTTAATTTAAGAAATTTTTTTGGTTCAATTTCCTTTTTGGGATCCCATAATTTTTTTTTGATTTTAAAAAAATGAAACCGTTTTAAAAACTGAAATTTTTTTTAAGGGAAAAAATTTTTAAAAAAAAAGGGTTTTTTTAATTCCCCCCAAAAAAATTTTTTTAAAACCCCCCCTTTAAAAAAAAATTTTTAAATTTTTTGAAAAAAATTTTTTAAAATTTTAAATTTTTAAAAATTTTAATTTTTTTTTAAATTTTTATTTTTTTTTTAAAAAAGGGGTTTTTTAAAATTTTTTTTTTTATTTAAAAATTTTTAAAAATTTTTTTTTTAAATTTAAAAAAACAAAAAAATTTTTTTTTTTTTTTAAAATTTTTCAAAAAAAATTTTTTTTTTAAAAAATTTTTAAAATTTTTTTTTTTTAAAAAAAAAGGGTTTTTTTTAAAAATTTAAAAAAATTAAAAAAATTTTTTTTTTATAAAAAAAAAAATATATATATTTTTTAAAAAAATTTTTTAATTTAAAAAAAAAAAATTTAAATTATATTTTTTTTATTTTAAATTTTATTTTTTTTATTAAAAATAATTTTTTTTTATTTTTTATTTAAATTTTTAAATAAGAAGTATTTTCATACAAAAATGGGTTATTTAACTGGATCACTAAAAATTGAAATTTTAATGATAATTGGCTTTGGAGACAGATCGCGTACACAAGCAGAAGTAGCAGCATTATTTCCCCAAAGACACCCTAATCTTCCATCAATTTCCCAAAGCACCATCAGCAAAATTGAAAATCGTTTTCCTGAAGTGGGCCACGTGAGATACATACCAAGAGTAAGGCAGTCTCGAGTAATGGATGAAGACACGCAATTAAATGTTTTACTGACTCTCCAAGAAAATCCTAATACTCCAGTTCGACTGGTTGCAAGAGAATGCAACATAAGTCATACGTTTGCATTAAAGTTTGTAAAATCATGTCAAATGCGTCCTTATAAAATGCAATACGTACAAGAGTTACTAGAAGAGGATCCGGACCGCCGTCTTCAGTTTGTGAAGTGATGATGGATGCACTTGATCAGCATTTAGCAGATTTGAATTGGATTCTTTTTACAGATGAGTGTACTTTTGCACTTAATGGTGAAGTCAATAAACAGAACTGTCGATATTGGTCCACAGAAAACCCTCACTGGATGCGAGAAACACACACTCAACATCCGCAAAAACTTAATGTTTGGGCAGACATAATTGGCGACCAAGTCATTGGCCCAATATACCTTCCAACTAACTTAAATGGCACTTCATATTTGAATTTTTTGCCAAAAGAGCTTATGCCTGCTTTGACTGCTTTATTTCCTCATCAAGTAGAAGCAGATCTTCATGATGATCGAATATGGTTTCAGCAGGATGGTGCTCCGCCTCATCACGCCCAAAACGTGCAACACTATTTGAGTGAAGTTTTTCCAAACCGCTGGATAGGAAGAAGAGGTACCATTAAATGGGCGCCAAGATTGTCGGACCTTAATCCTCTGGATTATTTCCTTTGGGGTCACCTAAAAACGAAAGTTTACGTAACAAAACCAGAAAATTTAGATGAACTTATGCAATGACTTGCATACGAAATTCGCCAAATAACTCCAGATATGATTCGTAATATCAGGAATGAATTTTATTTTAGATTAGGGTTTTGCCAAGAAAAAAAATGGCCAACATTTCCCACAATACTTACAATAAAATAACTTTGTCGAAAAATTCGATTTTTATTTTTTTCTAGCTTCCTAGCTTATCAAAATGCAAAAGTAAATAGTGGGTCATATTTTTTTTTATTCCCTTTCCAACGAGCTTTTTTTACGTAATCTGCGTAATTATCATCCCGCTGCGCCCTTCATACATTTAGCCCTTGATATGCAAAGTAAAAACATGTTATCGAGTAACTGCCACCGGGATCCGCATTAATCTTTCATATGCCTCGGTTTCAAAAAAGTAAAAAGCGACATATTTTTAAGTTATTTATGCTTTCCGTGTTAAAATTTTGATTGATATCCTAAAAAGGATGAGTCCTACACTTTTTATGATCATCAATATTCTCTTTTTTTTATACCTAAAGGAACATATTTTAGGTTTTAACCCAGTTACGAAAATACATAGGCTGTCAGTTTTAACCTTATTATTCCTAAAGGTTAAGAGCAAATTTCATTGAACTTTGCGTTATGGGAACCTGCTTAGGACAGATAATATCATTTTGAACGGCCCAAGCCTGCTATGACCATGACATTATTAGACACTTTTTGGCGACTAACATTTTGCCACCAATTTTTTTCTCTGATCGTCTTTTTTTTTCAGCGAAAATCTACAACTTTTGATTGTTATATAATCATTATCATTGAGTTTTCGTTATTGAAATGGCTCTTTAAATTTTCTTTTAACAAAATTCCACTTGCGACTAAACAGTTTAAAAAATATTATTAAAAATATTTTTTAATAATACATTTGGCAACGCCGGACCGACGACTCATCAATGCGCTTCGTGTTGAATTCGCTTATGAAGGTATGACAGGAACAACTGGGAAGAAATGGGTTAAACACCGGAAAACCCGGCACTCACGGTACTTTGGTACTTAGGTTTATATATGTATATATAATCCGTAGGATATAATATACATATATAATAATCCTTCGTGAGCTGTCATAAAGATAAAAAAATGACATTAATTTATATTTTGCAGGCAAAAGCGATATTATTTTAAAACAATATTATTTTTGTATTAGTTAAAAACTATTTTGACAAAACATTATTAAAGCAATCTTAAAAAACAACAAGCAAGATAGCAATTTGATAATAAATATTAAATCAAAGAACATTTAATAACAAGCCATGATTTGCATTGTATTTATTTGCAAAAGACATTTATTTACAACAAAATTTTTTTCTATTTTTTGGCATTTTAACAAATACTGTTTTATCTCAACGGTGATCTTTTTCTTTTTAAAAATAGTTGATCTATTAAGACATTTTTGTTGAAATATTCGGAATAAGACACATTTGAAAAGGGAAACTTTTCGCATTTAGGTTGTAGGCAATAAGTTAACAGACTGTATTTTTTAAAACTCCACAAAATAAGAAAACATGTATGTTGTAAATAAATGTCTCTTGCAAATAAATATCATAAAAATTAGGGCTTTAAATCAAAGGTTTATTGAATAGATAAATTACTAGCTAGCAAAACAGAAGCTTGTGAGAAATAGAACAAACATTTTTGTTAGTACGAGTAATCTTCATATTATTGAATTGCAATCTTTTGTTATTTTTTTAATTGCTTGTTTTGTCAAATTATTTTTAAGCCAAAACTCAAACAATATTTTTTTAAAACATTATCGTGTTTGAAAAATACACATATACGTCATATCTTTATAGGGACAATTGACACAAAGCGCACTTACGAGCCGTCGTTGCCAAATGTACTCGTAGTGTAAAAATATTTTTTGAAAAATATTTTTTAAACTGTTTAGTGGCAAGTGGAGTATCGTTGAAAAGGAAATTGAAGTTATTTAAACATCGAAGAACCAAAGATGGCCACCTTATTAAAATCGAAAATTTTGGTCAATAACTGAAAAAACGAAAGACGATCGGAGGAAAAAAGGGTGGCAAATGTTCGTCACCAAAAAGTTTCCTAATAATGTCATAGTTGAAAATACGGCAACATTTAATCAAAGGAGTTACGAGCAAAAATTAAAAGCGACAATTTTCACTTTTTTCGCTAATATCTTCAGAACTAAATTTTCAAGTAACAATTTAACTGCACAGTTAATATCGGCATTAAATCCTCTATAACTTTCCCCATTTAAATATTTCTCTATCTTGTATACTAAATGAGATAGCAGCAATACATGTAGGCCGAATTCGGAGCACACTATAAGATCAACACGATTATTTTTTTACATTTTTTATTTAAAACATTAAGTTTAATCAGGTGTTAACTTTATTTAGTTCTAGTTGATGATTTTAAACACGCTAAACCTGCCAATGGAGAGACGGACATCTTCAAAAACTCTAATTAAAATCGGCATACCTCTGTAAAAAGCTAATTATCTCCGTTGTTCTTCGGCGCGGCGCGGTGCACAGCCAGACGAAAGGACTCCTTTATTGTGTAAGTAGAGGTTTAACTAGAGGGGCAAAACTATCGATATTTTTAAAGATAGAAATAGAAAATACATTAAACCCGTGACAAACATTAGAACTTAAAGGGCACTTTTTATTTATTGGTTTAGGGCAGCTTAGTTAATTTAAGATCATGATTAAAAAAAACCTTTTTTGGGTACTAGCCAGATCAGACCGCGTCTATCCTGGTCACAGAATATAGATTCTGTGCGTACACAAAACTGATTGACCCTTGAAAATTGCCAATCGCCTGAAACAAACTCAAAACAACCACATCAAAAAACCCTTAAAGTATAAAAAATCCTATCAACCTAAATCTATCACCATTTCTAAAATAAAATAATTTAAAGAAACAGCTAAAACTTAAAATATTAATTTAAATTAAAAATAAGTTTTAGCGAAGTTTATATTCAAAACGGTGGTAGACTTGCCACGAAAATGTTAAAAGGATTTTTAATTTTTAAATGGGAGTTTGGGTTTGAATTTGTTTCAGGCGATATGCAAGTTCCTAGGAATCAATCGATTTTGTGTACGTACAGAATCTGGCGAGAATCCAAAAATCATTTTTTGATACATGAACACGCCACAACAACAAGAAATATAGCTCCAATTCAGAAAACTTCTTGCGATAAGCACTTCATATTACTTTAATTAGTTCTTTGGTTATTTAGTAAGTAAAATCCAACAAGCTTAAATCTGTACTCCAAAAGACTATGAGTAGAACAGATGAAATCTCATTAAGTGTCACATAAATTTTCCATAGAAAATTATATTCACAAGTCGTTAATCAACATCACTAGAATGGTTAATGACTTCCCATTGTTAAATGAAATGATTCTTTTTAACTATTACCAAAGACAATTATAGTTAAACTAAAATTGTCTTTGCTATCACGTAGAAACTAAACACATTTTTAATAATACCAAGAGCATCTTGGACATTTTTTTAAAACCACCCATATTCATGGTAACTGATTTGTAAGTTAAAGAAAGGACTTACTTAAAATCTCTCAAATAAATGATTTTATAAAAAAAATCTCTTAAAACAGTTAAGTAATTTAGTTTACTTTAAGAAAGAAAAAAAGGGAATAAATTACTTACTACCAGTTTTATAGTTTAAAAGGAATAGTCCTCAGGTCTATATCGAACGATGCATAAATATCTTTCGTTTTTGTGCCAGCTTTGAATTTTGCCAATTTATTTACGAGACCACATTTATGACATGCCACTCTTGTTTTCTTTTAAGTATTTTTTGCTTATTTAAAATAAAAATTAAAATAGACAAGAATAAAAGTAAATGAAATTTTGACAGATTTTACTACTGCTTTATTCAGTTTGCCGATAAATATTGCATGGAAACTTTGTTTTCTACTAGTATTGAAGTTTTTTCTAATTTTATTCTATATTGATAGGATAGAACACGCATAGGCTTAGTGCACACTGGTTGTCATAATAAAATTTTCTAACGTTCATAAAGGATTTAATTTTGGTGCTTTTCTCAATATAAAGATATCGACCACAATCGATAATCTTGCCCAAGTTAAATTCCTTGCTTTGGCTCTGAACGAGATCGTTTTTGAATTAATCCGCGGGGTGGGCCAACAAGAATGCCGCTTCGGCCATCCACCCTCGATAACCTGTTCTTTTTCCTTTCATGGCCCTTCAGGCTATCTATCTTGCTCTTCTTTATAATGCTGTCGTTTTTCCCACGAGTGACTTTTAGTTACTGGGCAAACTCTGGACTAAGACACGGTTTATCATTGTAGCCTAAGCAATGCATAGAATATTAAATATAAAAGGATGAATTATCAGCTTTAAGCATTTTATTTTAATCGAATTTATATTAACTAATGTGTTAATAAACGGACACATTTTGTAGAAATCAATATCACGGCAAGTATTGCTAGGTATGGCAAAGGAATTATTCAAGCAATATTAAAAAATGCTTGTTCTTGTTTTTACATTTTTTTTTTACTTTTAGTTTATGATAGCAAAAACATCCATTTGAAATGGTTAGATGTATGGGCTTTGTTCCTAATTAAATAGTTCTTTCAACAATTTTTTTCTGTACTACCTTTTATTATAACCTATTAAATATGAACATTACTTGCTTTTCACAGTCAAGTCTCTTTAACACGACAACAAAAAATAAATTTATAGATATTGGGAACGTTGACAAAAACTGTTTAGAGGGGTTAGAATGTTAGAATGAAGATTTTTTTCTTCCCGAGGGTTAAATAAAAACTCCTGCCAATTGGAAATGTACGTGTTTTATGATTTTGGTGTAGTTGGGTTCATTTTTATAATCTTTATTTCTTACACGTGTTTGTGCAGTTCATGGCGTCCAGGATGTAGCCTGTCATCCAAAATTAGTTATGATAAAAAGATGAACTTTATTTTTTAACAACTGCTATTTAGTCTTACTTACCGATTTTCCACTATGTTTGGCAGCACAAATTTCCCTGTAGCAAAATTAAATACCTTTTTCTAGTTTTGACATTTAAAGTCACACTTTTTAAAACTTATTGACATTGTCAAATATCTTAGTTTTCATAACTAGTTACGAAAAGTAATTTTCTTCGCAACTGGTGATAAAAAGTATGATATAGACGTCAATAAGTTTTGGTTAGTTCCGTCGTGGGAACCCGTGAAAATGGCCTCCCAAATTGCCAAAAATGAGCAAATATCTGCCAAAATATGCGAATTGGAGAAATTTTGTTCGGACAAAAAATAAAGATCACCTCGAAGTCTACAAAAATGGTCCTTACCATTTTTGTTGCAACACCAATATTTTTCGCAAAAACGGCCGTCGAAAAACTATAACATTACACATTGGATAGATGTGGCTAAACGACTAAAAAATGCAGATGGGCAAAACAATTTTTTATCAAAAGGCAAGAAAGATTTTGAAGGAAATTTTCTTGGATCATTAAACACTTGCTAAGGTCTCATTATAAAAAAGAAATGTTAATAACAAACCATTGTTCCAAAAGATGTCAATAAATTAATGAGATACTCTCAAAATATTGTAAAAAAAACTTTGACCGCTTTTTTAAATATTTTAGAAAAATCAGAATGGACCCAAGCACATAAATATGCAATGATAGGTACGGGTTTTCCCATTCCGATAAACTTTGAATGATCAAAAAATATACATTATTGCCTGAGTAATGGAACAATTCGTCCGCCCGCTTATAAGTGAATCCATGAAGATAGCTGCATTCTAGCGGAAGAGCGGCAGCTGAAATGAGGGGACTTTGGGTCCCGGTAACTCGAAAAATATCGATTTTTCGAAAAAATTATAAAGACCATTTTTGTAGACTACAAGGCGATCTTTATTTTTTGTCTTAACAAAAATTCTTAAAATTTGCATATTTTGGCAGATAATAGGTGGTTTTAAATAGATATGAACACAACTCAGATTTATCAAATTTTTATTTTTTGAATTTTAATGTTTACATAACACTGGCTTCAACCATTGCTTTGTTTGCCTAAGCTAAAATAAATAAAATGCGAGTCTAATAATTTCCAAGGAAATTTAAACAAAAAAGTAGAGTTGAAACTTGCAAAGCAACCAGAGCAAAAGCCGATTATAACGATATCTTTTAAATCATTTTAATACTTGTGGGAAAATCTACTGAACTAAATTTTCTTTATAACTTGTACGATGGCAAATTTTTGTACGACCACGATATTTAGGTGACTGATCATAAAGAATTTGTAGACTAGTACAGAAACTTGTGCTAACCTGTCACAGTGACCGCATACACTGAGCAATCTGCTTCTAAAAGTGTGCCTTTCTCCGTTCAACGAACTGTTCCAGACCTTCGCGTTCTTTGTCTAGACGTTCTACCAGACTGGTAGTTGCCTTTTATTATTGTTCGTATTCTTCGATTTCTTTCCCATTCAGTTACGAGGTAACTTCATTAGAAGCTATTGTGACACTTCTCAATAATAAGATTTTAAAGAAAAATAAAATTTATTTTAAGACGTGGTTTTCCGATGCAAATATGTTTATTACAATTTGTAAGATTTAAAAGTTATGAATAAAAAAACCAAATAAAATTATTACACAATCAGGTAAGCTTTAGATGAATCAGTTATATAGACTTTACGTGTTATAAGGTGTTATAAAAGATTATTTTTATAGGTTTGTTCTCACAGAAAATCAATAACAAGTTTGTGACAGTTTTTAAACCAACGTGAATGCGCATGTCCATTTCTGGTGGTTTTAAACCAGTTGTGTGAACAGTTGACAAATAAAAAGTTATCAGCGGTTAACTTCAGGTTCGTTTTTGACATTATCGAAGATGAAGTGAAGAAGGAAGAAGATAACCTGAAATTTTGTTCTGGTTCGAAATGGATAACCACATAAATTCTTTTTCGTTAAATTGAGATCACTTAAAAAAATTCGATTTTTCGGCCTGACCCTTTCCTCTACAAGATTTTCAAGGTCAGAGTCCGAGTCCGTTTCTGTATCGAAAAAGTCCGAAAATCACTCATTTTTTATGTCTTGTCTTTTTAATACCAATGAATATAGATATAAACAGCAAAACAGAAAAAAACAACGAATACATATTACTAGCTAAAAATAAGGTTAAGGCGCGCCTGATATTTTATCTGTCAAAAATATTCCTGAGTACTGCGCATGCTTCCGACAATTTACTTGTGATGGATCCGCTAACTCTCCTGACAGTTTGAAAACCACCAGCAAAACGTGTGAGAACACCACCCAAGTGTTTTCAAACAATCCAGAAACTTTTGTGTGAACGTGGACAATTGATTGCGCAGAATCCTGATAGTTTCTGACTGTTCCTGACTTCTGTGAGAACAAACCTTATTATGTTATCTTCTAAATTAAAAATATTTAGACATGGACATATTTTTTCTCTAATACCAGTGAATTTTAGAAATAATATTTCCGCTTAAAATGTCTATTATTTTAAAATGCAACAAGAAGTAAAATCAAAAAATGTGAAATTATTTCCTTCTAAAATGACGCCTATAAATTTTAATTGCCTGAAAGGGTAAATCATTATTATTCCAAATATGGCAGGCACTATGCTTGTTTGTCAGATTATTTTTAAGTATGATTGTTGGACTTTATTAAATATTTTCTACGGAATACTTTTAAGTCATATACTTAAGTTAAAAATGTAATTAAAATTTAAGCTTTGAATCTTTTGCGATATAAAAAAGGCAATGAAATATGAAAACATTTTCATTAGTAAATAATAACGTTTTATAATTATTTACTTTAATTTTTAAGGAATTGTAGGTATAAGCTCTGACGGTAAAGGTATTTATGATTTTGCAAAATTTAATAAACACGAATTCCGAATCAATATTTTACATTCTGTTCGAAATCTAAATTGCAAAATCCAGGCCCAAGGTTTTTAGATCACTATTTAATATAGGAATATCCCAATCCAATAAGTACTTTTGTTTGGGGTGAAGGTTGATAGTGCAATAGTAAAATTAATAAAATCTTTAATTTAACCTAAAATTTTTAATTATCTTTAATAAGTTTTATTTTATTTATAGTAGTTTTTTTTGGTTTCATTATTGTCATATTTATAATAATTTTTAAGACGACCAATTATTTCTTAAAATTTCCTGCTGTTACCAATAATTGTATTTAGTATTAAGGGTAAGGTTTAAGAGGTTTTTAAATAAAATTTTGGATATTAAATAAAAGTAGCGACATTTACTATATTTTTAAGATATATAATATACATCATGACATAAAATTATTTATTGCTTTGTCAAATGGAATTTAAAAGTTATCATTGCATCATTGTTTGGATTTATTAAGTTTAGTGGCTTTGCAACATGTAACAAAATTTCGAAATTTTGCCTTGTTTTGACTTATGGTCACTAAATTTATAGGTATAGACCAACCCTCGTAGAATCCGTGTTTTCTGTTCACCTTGAAATTGTTTGTACTCACCGCACAGGTAGATTTTTCAAATCGCTTATATAAAAGGCGTTTTTTCTTGTTCTAACCAGTTTAATTATGAGGTATTTCTGCATTTGGTATTTAAGGGGGGACTCACACCCACTAAACGGTAATGCTGTAATTAATTTTGTTATGGGTTTATTTGCAACTATAATTGATATCAATGTATTTTGTTTGCCTTTATCAAAAATGTATTTCTTATTAAGTTCTTTCATTGTTACTTTATTTCGTTTAGTGACTTAGTTACAAAATGTCTTTAATTAAATGTTTAGATATAATTTTGCATCGCTACATGTTAGAGTAAACTACTTAAAAAATAAGAGATTGGCGAAGACATTACGGGGATGACCACATCAGTGACATTCTTAGGACAATACTATATCACAAATATTTCTAAAACTGCATTTGTCACCTTATATTTTAAAGCAAGTCTTCTCATATTTTACAAAACTCATTGGTAATTTATGTTTTAACATAAATTTAATAAAACAGTTCTGTTAAACTCTGTATTTTTAATAAACGGAAGTAGTGAAATCCTTATATATGGTGAGTTGTAAAAAAATGCATCCAGTAATATTTACTTTTTGAAATTTTATTAACACTACACTACAAAAAAAAAGTTTCGGATCCAGAGGTGTGATTTATGGTTTTTGATGTATTTTTGCCTTCTTAACACGAAACCATGGTTTAAATTTGGCCGGTCTAAAACACCAAAAATATGTGAAAAAACGCCAAAAATAAAGAAAATTTGTTTATTATTTCCCAAATGTATATTTACTGGTAAAAGACCATGAAATATACCTCACCCTCAGAATTAACTAACCGCCGATTTGCGCTAAATTTAGTATAGGGAGGTTTGGGGGTCGCTGAGTCAGGTTTGCAAAATTCAAGATAGCGGGTACAATAGGGCGGACCAAATTTCAAAACTCTTCCGATTTAGGCCAGATTTGATACACAGGGATTTTAAGGGTCGTTGATCACGAATTTGTGGTCAGATTTTTAAAATGCAAAATGGCGGATTCAATATGGCGAACGAGGTTTTCAAAAATCATTCCGCACTATTATTGGATCCACTATTTTGATTTTTAAAAATCTGATCCCAAATTCGTGATCAGCGACCCTTAAATCCCTTTGTATCAAAGAGTATTAAAATTTGTTCCGCCATCTTGAATTTCGCAAATTGGATTTTTAGCAGCGACCTCCAAAACCGACTTATAAAAATTTGGCGCAAATCTGTTGATTACCAGAATATATTGACTTTTTAAGGTAATCAAAAAGTCACGAGTTTGCTTAATTCTGAGCGTGGACTTTTTGAAGGTCTTTTCCCAGTAAATGTACATTTTGAAAATAAAAACCAAATTTTCTCCATTTCTGTTGGTGCTTTTCGTGTATTTTTGGTGTTTTAGGCCGGTTTTTTGAGGTTACAAAAATTGTGACGTGATGACTGAATTCTTGCCATGAATTTGAATTAAAAAGGCAAAAATACATTAAAAACCATATATCACATCTCTAGATCTGACACTTTTTTATAGAGTGGTGTTATCAAAAGAGCGCAAAAAAAAACTTTCCACTGTTCCACTAAAATGACCATAGTTTTTACCAGTTTTTAAAAACATATAAAACCAAGTTTATTTTGTAAAAAAAAAACAGAAACTAGGGTCATTTTCTTTAATTTGCAAGAAAAGTCATAATTGATTTTTTTAATATAAGGTTTCTAAAACTTTGTTTTTTGAATTGTTAATTGTCTAAACATAAAATTCTTTGAAATTATAAGTATTAGGGCAAGTAAAAAAATAGGTTTTTAAATTAAAGAAAATGGAAGAGGATTAAAATAAAAAAATCTTTTAAGACGCTTAAAACTTTTAATTTGAATTAAGTTTAATATCAAAGTATTGATTTTGACCCTGTTTAAAATTGTATGTTGTTAAAAGAATAAACAATGCACAGTTTTTTACAAAACAACCTTATCTGAATACTCTACAAAAAGTCCCATATACCAATGAGCGAGGTAATCGGCGGGGGGGCTTAAACTTTGTGCAGAAAAATTAAAAAGGACTAAAAAATTAATTAATATTAGCTCATCTCCTGGTCTTTTTTGTTTGTCTCAGTTAATTTTCCTTTAATTGTAAAATTTCGTCACGATTTAGCATCAAAATTTGAGTTTTCGTGCTTCCGCAATAATGAAATTATGGATATTTCTTATTGCTTAAATTTAATTTTATCTAAACAAGACAAGACATCGTCCCCCAGGAAGAAAAATGACATGAGTTAAAAAACATAGTTATGCCATTTTACTCCGACATGTTAATCAAGGGTTAATTAAAACTTACATAAACTTATACAAAAACAGTAAAAGAGACGCTTTTCTAATAAAAATCCTTGTACAGCCAAATTTTGTTTTAAGTAAAAAATGTGTCCCTTTTTGTGTGGCGCCGACAATATATATTTTATCTGATTTTTTGTATACCGGATTTCAAAAAAACTACTGGCCACAGCGTTCTTGCCAAATGGTTAAAGATAGAAAATTAAAACTTGGGTGATAGGACTGGGTATAAGAAACATTTTGGAAAAAAAGAAAATTGACTTTAAGTACCACTATCGGAGGTACCACTTTTTTATTTTAAATACAACACCATGTATTCTTTTCAATATTTTGATTCATATAACATGTCCTATATTAAATATTAACGTTTCTTGAGTTATTTAATCTTAAAAATTGCGTATTTTTAAACTAATTTTAATTTTGAATAAAAACCACCAATCTTTCAATAAAAAATGTCACTGATAATATCAGTTTTTCTGTAGTAGGTACTCCTTTCATAATTGTAAAATATTAGGATTTACTTATTTTCAAAATTTGTAAATTTTTAAAAAGGGAAATTTTTGTTTTGTTAACTGCTGTAAAAACGGTGAAACTTTCACTAACTAATATTATTTTTAAATATTTTATCCATCTAGCACAAAAGCAACCTTCTCTGACGTCGAAAAATTAAAATTCGGTTTTAAAAAATTACCCCAAGGTACTCAGTTCAAGCTAAATTATGAAATAAAAATGAAAATTTTGCACTCCCAAAATTATCAAATTTTGAAAATAGTTGGGTTTTTATTTTTACATTTAATAAAGTGGTACAATAAAAAAATATTTCAAGTGACATTTTATTGAAAGGTAAATGGATTTTTTTAAAATTAAAATTGCTTGGGAAAATAGGTACATTTTAAATTCAAATATTTTAAAAACCGTTAACACTTAATATAGGACAAATAATATGAGAAATGTTTGCAATTTAATCTAGAATTCAAATATCGAAAAATATACAGGTTGTTGTATTTAAAATAAAAAGGTTGGTACCGGTACATCCGGTAATGATATTTGCAGTAAGTTGTCTTCTTTATATTTAATTGTAACGATCATTTAAGTTTCAATTTTCTATCTATAACCATTTGGCAATAACGCCGGGGCCAGTAGTTTTATTGTCATCCGGTATAATACAAAACTGTATTTTTGGGCTTATGTCACTTCCAGACAACATATTTTTATGTAATATATTGTTTAATAAAACATTAAGCTATAAACCCTGTATCATACGTTAAATGTGACAAAAACTATAGAAGTAATTTAAAATACCTATATTTGAAATTAAACTATCTGGCCATCAATGGCCAAGTTCGTAATTAATTTTTTTTTGCTCCTTTTGCTTAAAACCGATTCCTTTATTTCATCCATCATGTCAAAAAGTTATCTTTTAATAAATTATACGAAAGCATTATTAGACAGTTTCAAAAATGTTTGACCTACATAAGTTTACAACTTTTTTATTTGTTGACGTTAATTCATATGTCAATAACGAGTAATTAATACTATTTTTCATTTATATGTATTGCTTTATCGGAAACTTCCTAAGAAAGAAATATATTGAATAATTGCTTGGAGCAAAAGCTGTAAAAATTCTTATAAAAGAGCCACAGGTCCCCTACATTACTGTATTTAGTGACATATGCAAATATAAAATGTACACATGTAAATAATAAATAATTATTATTTTAACTTGAATAGCATTTAATGTTCTGCCAAATTTTCCATATTATAGATAATTGTTTAAATTCTGAATGACGCTATTTTGATTTTCATATTTTTTTTATACTCCTTCATCGGCCAGAAGCAACAAAACACTTTTTGGGAAGTTAAAAAATTGCTTTTTAAATATTTCTTGTTTATAACATTGTGACTATAATGTTTTTTTATAGGGTGTAGTTTTTCCATAAGAAAATGGTGGACATGGTAAGGACGCTTCCTTGTAAAAATGAGGTCATTAATAAGGCAAACGAAACGGTTCTATTTTTTTTATGGAATAAAGAATGTTTAAGGTTGTGGAAGGTATCATTCCTTAGGAATAAAAAAGTATTTCAAGGTGGGTCAGGAAGCTTCTAAGGATAGAGACACGATGTGTTAGTTTCAGTTAAGGTTGTTTTTGAAAGTAACGCCTAAAAGGGTAAATGACCCTTTATTTTGCTAAACTTTAACGCTTATAAGTAACGGATGCGTACTGACAGACTTTTTTCGCAACGCGAACCTAAATAAGTTTTTGAGGCATTAAAAAAAACAATATTTTTTGGGGCAAAAATTTAATATAAATCCTGTAAATGAATTATTGCATTACCCTCGCTTGTATTTAAAACCGGGCTCGGAGTCAGGCTTAAAGAACTGTATATTACAATAAAGGTTAGTATTGTCAACAAAACTATGAATGGAACTAATCGTGGAAGAAAAAATTGTTGCTGTCTATTAACTTAAATGTGCCAAAAATTTATGATTTAATGATTTAATATAGCACGCAGAAAAAAAAGTATAAATTTGGTGGTAGAGAGCTTTTCCTTAGAAGGCGATACCAGGCACATGCCTACTAAGGGACTCTGAAAACTTTAACAGAATAACTCTAGATGTTTTAGTTAGTTTTTTTTGTTTCCATTCTTTATTTTTTACAATACAATACACTAAGGTAAAATATTCTAAAAATTAAATACCCACCAGTCGTAACTCGAAGTATAGCTCTCTTGGGTGTTTACCTTTAAGAAGTAAAATTTTAACTCCAACTCCAATTTTTCACTTTGTCGAATCCTTTTTGCTATTGCTAAGTGCCGAGGTCTTCCCTTCCATATATTTATGTCCCGTATTCACAAATTGTGCCTTATTTTTTATGGCATTCACGGTATATTAGTACCTAAACTGTAAGTCTTCAAAATTGTAAGATACAAAAAAATAAAATTTTTGGTTCTGTGGTAGTTTTAATAAAAATAGGGCAACTATATACTTACCAGTTTAGTTTTTTTCTAGTTAGTGATTTAAAAAGAAAATTGGGTAAACAATATTTTAAAACTAGACTTACCAATTAAAGAAGCTTTTTAAACAGTTGCCAATCAACTGACGCTTAAACTTACCTGAAAAAAACAACAGATTATATAAGAACTTCTTTCCCAAAAGAAAATAACATTTTTTCGAATATTACTTTTAAAATTATAAATGTAACATTTTAGCTTGAAAACCAAGTTAAAAACCTTGTCAAATAATAATAAACTCAAGGGTTTAATGCATAAATTCTTTAGCCCGACTTTATGCAAACCATTCCACAAAGAATCGTATCAAAGTCAGATCAGCATCTTAACGTTTTGGAGTTAAAAAAGTTATTAATGGTTTTATACCGTGAATGCAAAAAAAAATAAGGCAAAATTTTTGGAATACGGGACATAAATATAGGGAAAGGGGGAAGACCTCGGCACTTGAAAAGCAAAAAATTCCCGACAAAGTGAGAAATTGGGTTGGGGGTTAAAAATTTTACTTCTTAAGTAAACACCCAAGAGCGCTATACTTCAGTTACATTTTGGGGGGGTTTTAATTTTTTTTAATATTTTACCTTAGTGTATTGTATTGTAAAAAAAAAAGAATGGAAACCAAAAAAAATAACTAAAAAATCTTTGAGTTATGTCTGTTTTAAAAAATTTTGAGTCCCTTAGTAGGCATTTTGCTGGTATCGCCCAAAGGAAAAGCTCCTCTACCACCCTTTTTACTTTTTTTTTCGTGCTTTTATTAAATCATTAAATTTTTAAAATTTTTTGGGACATTTAAGTTAATAGACAGCAACAATTTTTTCTTCCCGTTAGTTCCATTCATAATTTTGTTGACAATACTAACCTTTATTGTAATATCAGTTCTTTAACCCGTCCCCCGAGCCCCGGGTTTTTAAAAACAAGCGAGGGGGGCCACATAATTAACTTACATGATTTATATGAAATTTTTGCACCAAAAATCTTGTTTATTTTTAAAGCCTCAAAAACTTATTTAGGTTCGCTGTTGCGAAAAAAATCTGTCAGTACGCATCCGTTACTTATAAGCGTTAAAGTTTAGCAAAATAAAGGGTCATTTACCCTTTTAGGCGTTACTTTCAAAAACAACCTTAACTGAAACTAACACATCGTGTCTCTATCCTTAGAAGCTTCCTGACCCACCTTGAATACTTTTATTCCTAAGGGGAAAGATACCTTCCACAACCTTTAAAAATTCTTTATTCCATAAAAAAATAGAACCGTTTCGTTTGCCTTATTAATGACCTTATTTTTACAAGGAAGCGTCTTACCATGTCCACCATTTTCTTATGGAAAAACTACACCCTTAAAAAAACATTATAGTCACAATTTATAAACAAGAAATATTTAAAAAGCAATTTTTAACTTTCCCAAAAAGTGTTTTGTTGCTTCTGGCCGATGAAGGAGTATAAAAAAAAAAATGAAAATCAAATAGCCTCATTCAGAATTTAAACAATTATCTATAATATGGAAAATTTGGCAGAACCCTTAAATGCTATTCAAGTTAAAATAATAATTATTTATTATTTACATGTGTACATTTTTTATTTGCATATGTCACTAAATACAGTAATGTAGGGGACCTGTGGCTCTTTTATAAGAATTTTACAGCTTTTGCTCCAAGCAATTATTCAATATATTTCTTTCTTAGGAAGTTTCCGATAAAGCAATACTTATAAATGAAAAATAGTATTAATTACTCGTTATTGACATATGAATTAACGTCAACAAATAAAAAAGTTATAAACTTATGTAGGTCAAACATTTTTGAAAGTGTCTAATAATGCTATCGTATAATTTATTAAAAGATAACTTTTTGACATGATGGATGAAATAAAGGAATCGGTTTTAAGCAAAAGGAGCAAAAAATTAATTACGAACTTGGCCATTGATGGCCAGATAGTTTAATTTCAAATATAGGTATTTTAAATTACTTCTATATAGTTTTTTGTCACATTAAATTTAACGTATGATACAGGGGTTTATAGCTTAATGTTTTATTAAACAATATATTACATAAAAATATGTTGTCTGGAAGTGACATAAGCCCAAAAATACAGTTTTGTATTATACCGGATGACAATAAAACTACTGGCCCCGGCGTTATTGCCAAATGGTTATAGATAGAAAATTGAAACTTAAATGATCGTTACAATTAAATATAAAAAGAAGACAACTTACTGCAAATATCATTACCGGATGTACCGGTACCAACCTTTTTATTTTAAAAAACAACAACCTGTATATTTTTTGATATTTGAATTCTACATTAAATTGCAAACATTTCTCATATTATTTGTCCTATATTAAGTGTTAACGGTTTTTTAAAAAATTTGAATTTAAAATGTACCTATTTTCCCAAGCAATTTTAATTTTAAAAAAATCCATTTACCTTTCAATAAAAAATGTCACTTGAAATATTTTTTTAATTTTACCACTTATTAAATGTAAAAAAAAAAACCCAACCATTTTCAAAATTTGATAATTTTGGGAGGCAAAATTTTCATTTTTATTTCATAATTTAGCTTGAACTGAGTACCTTGGGGTAATTTTTTATAACCCAATTTTAATTTTTTGACGTCAGAAAAGGTTGCTTTTGTGCTAGATGGATAAAATATTTAAAAATAATATTAGTTAGTGAAAGTTTTACCGTTTTTCAAACAGTTAAACAAAACAAAAAATTTGCCTTTTAAAAATTTAAAATTTTGAAAATAAGTAAATCCTAATTTTTACAATTATGAAAGGAGTACCTACTACAGAAAAACTGATATTATCAGTGACATTTTTATTGAAAGATTGGTGGTTTTTATTCAAAATTAAAATTAGTTTAAAAATACGCAATTTTAAAGATTAAATAACTCAAGAAACGTTAATTTTTAATATAGGACATGTTATATGAATCAAAATATTGAAAAGAATACATGGTGTTTATTTAAAATAAAAAAGTGGTCCCCAAGTGGTACTTAAAAGTCAATTTTCTTTTTTCCAAAATGTTTCTTATACCCAGTCCTATCACCCAAGTTTTAATTTTCTACTTTAACCATTTGGCAAGAACGCTGTGCCATTAGTTTTTTAATCCGGTATACAAAAAACAGATAAAATATATATTGTCGGCGCCACACAAAAAAGGGGCACATTTTTTACTTAAAACAAAATTTGGCTGTACAAATTTTTTTTTAGAAAAGCGTCTCTTTTACTGTTTTTGTATAAGTTTATGTAAGTTTTAATTAACCCTTGATTAACATGTTGGAGAAAAAAGGCATAACTATGTTTTTTTAAATCATGTCATTTTTCTTCCCGGGGGACGATGTCTTGTCTTGTTTGGGTAAAATTAAATTTAAGCAATAAGAAATATCCATAATTTCATTATTGCGGGGAAACACTAAAACTCAAATTTTGATGCTAAATCGTGACAGAAATTTTTTTAACCGGAAAATTAACTGAGACAAACAAAAAAAGACCAGGAGATGAGCTAATATTAATTAATTTTTAGTCCTTTTTTAATTTTTCTGCACAAAGTTTAAGCCCCCCGCCGATTACCTCGCTCATTGGTATATGGGACTTTTTGTAGAGTATTCAGTAAGGTTGTTTTTTAAAAAATGTGCATTTTTATTCTTTTAACAACATACAATTTTAAACAGGGTCAAAATCAATACTTTAAAATTAAAAATTAATTCAAATTAAAAGTTTTAAGCGTCTTAAAAGATTTTTTTTTTAATCTCTTCCATTTTCTTTAATTTAAAAACCTATTTTTTTACTTGCCCTAATACTTATAATTCCAAAAAATTTTATGTTTAGACAATTTAAAAATTCAAAAAGCAAAGTTTTAGAAACCTTATATTAAAAAAAATCAATTATGACTTTTTCTTGCAAATTAAAGAAAATGACCCTAGTTTCTGTTTTTTTTACAAAATAAACTTGGTTTTTTATGTTTTTTAAAAACTTGGTAAAAAACTATGGTCATTTTAGTGGAACAGTGGAAAGTTTTTTTGCGCTCTTTTGATAACACCACTCTATAAAAAAAGTGTCAGATCTAGAGATGTGATATATGGTTTTTAATGTATTTTGCCTTTTTAATTCAAATTTATGGC
>JAHBCN010001803.1:0-106890 GCA_019359885.1 Listronotus oregonensis | reverse complement strand
TTTTTTTCAAGTTTAAATCTTTATTTTTAACTTCGGGAAAACAAGGACAAATTTTAAGTAGGTGTAAGTAGCTCCTCGAATTGAGTAATAATGTGTATTTTTGTTCTATTGTTTTTGCTTTTGTCATTCTTAATCGATAATATAAAGATTTTAAACTTGGTTTAGACAGCATGTGCAATTAAATGCAGATATCTCTTTTACGAGATCTTTAACTGAGAAGCAACTTTTCAATACTCATTATGCCCTTTTAAATATTTTTCAAGTAAAGCGAAAAACTTATTACTCTTTACTAGTTTATTATAAAGTAACTGTAAGTATTTAAAAAATAATAAACGACACTATTTATAGATGACCTCTTTTAAATTAAAATATGTTTTAATTAATAAAAAACTGCAAAAATTGTTCGAGCATAATACATTTTGTTGCGTTTAAATACACAAAATTCATTTTGTTGTGATCTATTCTGGACATATTGCGTTTTGGTACGACTCTACGTAAAAAATCCGGGGAGTTTTTTGGTGATTCTTGCCCGTATTTCCCTGCTTTAACACTAACCATTTTATTTTTGAACTATTTTGCTTAACAACACAGAAAATATCACTTATGGCCGGTTGCACCAATAATTTTAAGGGACTCTTAGCATTAAATATTCCTCAAATTTCCTATGTAGCCAATAATATTGCTTGTTTGGCTATTTTCTGGATTATCTTGTGCTAAAGATTCCGTAAAATTGTTGGTGCAATTAAAGAGTGTAGATTAAAAAATAAAATGACACCTGCTGATATAATAGCTTATGAAGTGGTTACATTCGTAGACAAAATTCATTTTAATGTGTTTGCCACTTTTTGCCATCTAATTACGTATAAATGTAATACGTTTTGATGCGTTGTTTTAATAGAATTTTATAAAGTTTGCAACTATGTTTTTAAAATTGCATCAAACATAATTTGTTCCTCGGATAGACATAATGCTATTTGAAAAGTTACTGCTCAACTGTAAACTGCTCGTTCAGTAAGTTTTTTTATCCAATAAAAAATGGTGCTATTTGTTTTTTTATTTTGTTTTTATAAAAGTCGTAGTATTTTTTTTATAAAAACTTGTGAAGTGTTCGGTGGATCTGTCAACTCGTTCGTAAATTTAACAGCATTTTTTCACAATTGCAAGAGCTGAGTATCGTACAAGTTGTAAATGAAGTTAAAAGTGTACAAGGACTCTTTTTCTTCAAGTAAAACAGTAGACAAATTAATTTACAAATCAAAACATGGTCGTACAAGTCTCGAAAATGACCCACGTGAAGGACGTCCAGAATGTGCATCAACATCAGAAATCGTAGCAAAAATATAAGACATGGTTTCTGAAAAAATGTTGATGATCCAAGAGAGATTTAGTAGAAGCCCTTTGGATTTTATAAAGTAGTGTAAGCAATATTTTGGCTGATGTTTTAGGTTTCAGAATGCTGTATTCACAATAGGTGTCTCATTTGCTAACAGTGCAATTAAAACACATTCGAATGGGACTTTCTCAGCAACATTTAGAACGTTTTAAAAAAGTTTAAAAAAATGTGCGCTATTTATGGATAAGATTTGGGTCTACCACAATGATCCCGAATCAAAGCATAAGGCTAAGGAGAGTGTGAACCCACTACTTCAGCACCAAAGCAAGTTCGAGTATAGAAGTTGGTCAAGAAGATATTATCATTAGGTTTTTGAGATGCAAAAAGACCGTTAAACAAACAAAAACATTAACTCAAAATAAAATTGTTACGTTTAAAACAGATAAATACAATTTTTCGCCAAGACAACGTCTAATATAGCTCAAAAAACCATAGCGAAAGTTAGTGAATTAAAGAACGAATTGTTTCAATATCCACATTAATCGATTGATTTAGCTCCCTTCAACTGACTATTCTAACGTCTTAAAAACTTATCAAAATCAAACAACTTAGTATTGGACTAGGATTCCGAAATATATATTTTTTAACTTCATTATCAGCAGCCGGAAAAGAGCATTTCGACACCGACACAAGTATTTCAAAGTTCAGGGAGATTATATTAAATAATAAAATGTATTTTAAACTATAAAAAAGTGTTTTTGTTATTTAACAATAACACTTATCAAACAACCTAGCATTAAACAAAACCTTCAAAATATATATTTTTTCTTTAACTTTATGCTTTTGAAACACAAATCATATTAAATTCTAACTAGCGCGTTTAACGATTTTGGAGTCGAATTAGCCTGATCTCAAGGCGTGCGTAATGACAAAGCAATGGCCCACAGTTCGTGGAACTAATTTGTGATGCACCATACGAATTTATAAACTTAGCCATGTTTTGTCAGGCTTTTCCTTCGTGGAAATTTGGAGAAAGAGCATTAGCGATGATACTATTTAATTTAGAAAATTTGTGTTTTTTTCGGTTAAACAAAGTAATATTAATTGCATGTTTGGTATAAAAAAAAGGCCAAGTGTTGAAATTTTACCCCAAAGCAGTAGATATAAACGGGGGGTGGTAAAAATTTTAAAAAAAAATTGTACAATTAAAAATTCAAAAAACCCCCAAGGCCAAAGTAAAAGCGCTTGTTAATTTAGCAGTTAACATAATAGTTGGTTGCTTGGTGCTTGTTATAATAGCCCACTTTTCTTAATTAGTTCTAATAGATTTCCATTAGGATGTTCATGCGGTAGAGGGTTTTCTTTTTATATATTACTAAACAGTATCTGTATTTTGTAGGTCGGTACATTGCAGTTGTATATTGTATGTGGGGCTGTTTCCATTTCCATCCCACAAAGCTTGCTTGTTGGGGACCGTTGTGTATGCTAATTTTCTGCAAGAGTTTCTTTAGCTATCAGTATTCTGTCAGTTGTTTTGAAACCATCTGTTTATTATTGTTATCGTCGCATGATTTGATAGTCCAAGAATCTATTTTCGAGTGTTTAGGAAACAAAGGGAGTTCTATTATATTATTTCTGCTGACCATGTCTTTAAGTTCTGGTTAATACTTTTAGTTTGTACAGGTACTTCACCGTGATCTTAAATATAATATGATGGGACTTTCAGTGCAGCTTGACTGTTTAAGTTAACACGTATGTTTTAGTGGTAATATCTTCTTTTTACATTCTCTTAAACACATGTTTGGATAGCATCGATTTCTGTCTAATCTAGCGTAGCTTGCTATAGTGATAATGGAAAGCTGCAAGTTAAACAAATGGTATTAATTTTATTTTCCTCGCCTTGCTTTTAGAATGATCTGTTAGCTCATAAGAGTCTGTGCCTATACTACATAGAATAATATTTACCAAATAAATCCACAACACATATCCAAATTGAAAAAAAAGTATTATTTTAGGTTGAATCAAAATTTTTTTTCTTACTTAAGTGGATTTTTAAATAGGTACTTTATTTCAAAAGATGACTTTTTGGCACTAGTGCAAAACAATGTTTTACGGTATGTTATATATTACAAAAAAAGGTTTTAAACAAGAGGCTAGTTTTTTATTTATATTTGAGTCAGATTAGCGTTTCTTTAAGTTAAATAATAAGTTTCTTTAAAAAAAAGTTTTTTTTTGGTGTCATGCTATTTTTTCTTGTCTTAGCAACTCTTACAGTTAAAATAAAATATTTATATTTCTATATATTTTAGGAAATGTCACAAAAAAGTTTTTTTAAATTTAAATAGCGCGGATAAAAAACAAGCAACTGCCTATATTTTAAATTTGTAAAATTTAAATTTAAAGCAAGGATGTCTTTAAAAACACATGTCTTTAAAATGTATAAAATTCGGTAAGCTTATAAACTATATACCATAACTTTTTTCTTTTTAGGAATATCGAAATTAAATTTAAAAGGTAGGTATGCCCAAGACATGGTGACTATACTTTATTTAACTTCTAATATAACAGTTTTCTAGCCCTTTATTTATTAATTTCAAAAATGTAAATTTTTTAACATAGTACAAAGTGACAATAACATATGGTTGTATTAAGAATATTGTCTAAAGTAAAAAAAAGACATGTTTCATTTAAAAGTTCCAAGTTCAAGTCATTTTCGGGTGAACCGAAAGCTGGATAAAAAATGGTTAAGTTACAAAAAAATGTAGTTTTGTGTCCTATATTATATAATTTAAACGTTTTTTGATATCATAAACAGGTATACGTATCGTTTCTCAGAAATACCCGGTATACTACTTTGTTAAAAATATTTTCTTAACTGCTTGTTTATATGTTTATTCAAACTAAAAAAAACGCAATATAATATATAACTTCGCAAATACATACATTTCAAAATTTTAATTAATATCAAACTTTTTAATCAGCTTCTAAAATTACCCATTTTATTTAAAATACGCAATGTAGTTTCGTCTTGTATTTGAGTTACCATTTAGGTTTAATTACCTTTAACTTTTCAAAAGTTTAAAAAAAAATACCACAGGTATGTTGTCGCGGTTATTTTAAGCGGCTCAGTCTTAAAAAATTCTTTTTATAGGAATTAAGTGGTATTTTGTTCAATTTGTTTGCATTCAAGAGTCGAAATCTCTGGTCGAAAGAAGGAGAGACCTCAAAAAAAAACAAGAGATTCTCGGTATGAAAAGTATGTTATCTCGGCTCGACTTAAACCACTAAAAAAAATCTTGTCGCGATTTGACAAGGCGAGACAAGACGAGAGGCGAAAATATTTTCTCTCGACGCCATCACCACGCGGAATGTAGCTTTCCCACTGCTTGCACCTGCTTTCAGTAGACGAATATTACAGGTACAATCAATTAATATGTAATACAAGAAGCTCAAATTATAGCTGTAGACCCACCTTTTAAGTGTTTTAGAATAATTTGGAGAGATCCACGTAATATAATACTGAAATTTACCTTTTCTCAAGATGCCTATAATTGCCGAACAATGGACCTGAAGTAATAAAGCTTGTTTGTTGGTACCTAACACGTATATACATGGTTATTTCTTTTAAAGTAAACATGGCTTTATTTTTAAACATCCTTGTACTTTTTTAAAATACAAATATAGCCATTTCGTGTTTTTTTGTAGAATTTAATAATCTAATCAGAAAAAAAATTAAAACAAAAACAAAAGAGTTACAGCACGAGTGACGTATTTTTTTTTAAATGGAATACCCCTTATATTTTTATATCAATAGATAGAGATTTTCACGAGGAATTTGGTGATATAGGGGTTGCTGGGATTATTTCCTGCGGTTCTGCTGCAATTGTCTAAAAACTGCATGATACTATAAGGATAGTTTTACCTGAAAAAATTGGGCTGCCACAGGTCACAGGTGCTGATTTGTCAAAGTCAAGAATTTTAAAAATACAGTTATTACTTTTTGAAGTAATTTGATAATGAGGTTTTCAGGTCGTTTGAAAAATGTCGTTTACCAAAATGGAAGCACAAACAGGGAAGAAATTAGAGAAAAAATTGTAAATAAAATTAATCGTCTTAACCAAGAACCTTACATAATATCGGCGAGCTTAGAAAGGCTAAGGAGGGGTTATAGATCCTGTTTTAAAAATAACGGGGGTCATATAGAATATTTAAATTATTATTAATATTAAAATGTTTTGTTATAAGTGTTCTTATTACCACCATATTTTACCTCGTATTGTATTTTAATTTTTTCCGTTTATTATTTATTTTATTAGAAATAGATATATTATATCATTTTAGCATATAATAAAATTTAAAGCCGTTCTTCTAATGAAAACCTTATTATAAAACTACTCCAAAAAGTAATAAACGTATTTTTAAAATTCTTGACTGCCAAATGAGCACCTGTGACCTGTGGCAGCCAGGTTTTTTCAGGTGAAACTGTCCTTATAGTATCATGCAGTTTTTAGACAATTGCTGTAGAACCGCAGGAAATAAATCCAGCAACCCCTATATCACCGAATTTCTCGTGAAAATCTCCATCTATTGATATAAAAATATACGGGGTATTCCATTTAAAAAATACGACACTCGTGCTGTAACTCTTTTGTTTTTGTTTTAAATGTTTTTATGATTAGATTAATATATTCTACGGAAAAAAATACACAAAATGGCTATATTTTTTAAAAACGTAGAGGAACGTTTAAAAATAAAGTAATGTTTACTTTAAAATGAATAACCCTGTACAATTATACGCTACCTAATATATACACACAATATTAGTTATGGTAACTGCATTTTTTTTAAGATAATTGGATTTTTTATATTTCATTAAAAATATGACGTAACAACTCGCAGTTATTCCAAATAAAAAACATAAACGGCTTGTTTTTATTTGTCAGTTTTATAAAACTTTTTTTTTTGCCATCTACGATCATTATCATTAATTTAATTTAGGAATGTTACCCACATTTATGGCATGATAACTAAATGACCTCTATCTGCCATTGTTACCCTGGAGGTTTTAAATCAATGATAATGGAATCCATTAAAAACGGCAGAAAAATGATTGTTTTATAGAATGGACAAATAAAATTATGCTGTTTCACTTCTTTTTTTTTAAACCTAAATTAGATCAAGTTATCTTGAAATCAAGAAAAACAAATCACGTAACCAAAGTAATTTAAACGACGATTTACCTTTATTCCCACTTAGCACAAAATTATTAACAGATCGAACTATTCTTCACACTTGATTTAGGCTTAGGACTAATTCGGGACTATAAAAAAATAAAGCACAAAACATTTTGCCACCCAAAGCGGTTTTCTTTCTACCAAAATTAGAATAAATAAATTCATCAGAAATAATAAAAGATATTTAAACATTTGTGAGCTATTTGTGGCTAAAAATTAAGTAATTTTAAGAGTTTTGTGCTTCTTGTTTTATTGTTATTACCTATGTTTATTTTTAACCGTATACAAACTTTTTTTAATCTTAAAAGTGTTACATTTCTGTACTTTTACATTTTATCGAGATGATCATGCATATCCCTACCTAGGCCGGAAAATGCATTTTTGTCGTTCGTCCCCATTTCTCTGCCCGTTTTTTTATTTCAAAAATTTAAAGTCAATGTTTAAACTGTCAAAGTTCTTTGACAAGATATGTAGGATTTCGTACAATTAAATTTTTGAGTTTTTGCCTCAGAAATTAAGGGTTGAAAATTGAAAACTTCATTTTTGTCTCGAGGTCTACTTTCTAACTATATAAACTCTTGACCAGCATTAAATATTTTTCGTCTTTGATTTTAATATACTATTGTTGGCCCGTTGGCAATTATAAATGTGTGATTTCTGAAAACGATTATAGTATAAGCAAGGTCATTTTAAATATGTATACAAAATATATATATATATATATATATATATATATATATATATATATATATATATATATATATATATATATATATATATATATATATATATATATATATATATATATATATATATATATATATATATATATATATATATATATATATATATAGTTAAGTGGTTTCTTTTCTTTGCCTTGTTTAGGTATATTGTTTTATTATTTGTATTCACTTAGGTTTAAAGGCAGATAAAACAAAATTTTTAAATAAATATAATTTTTTAAAATTAACGTTTCGGCTCTCTAGTATGAGGCCTTCATCAGGGCAATAACACCAATCTTTTTAAATCTTAATATTAAGCATATAAGTTTCAAATGTAAACAACCAGAGAAATTTCCCATGAAGTTATTTTCCTAAATTTAAATATAATATCTTAAACTTACTTATAACTGATACAACAAAACATATTAACATGTTGCAAAATCAAATAATGAACATAGATCAAACTCTAAGATCATTTTTTACCAACCATAAATTACAAAATTTCTTAAGCAGCCAAAATCTAAAATATGAAAAACTTTTAAAACTATCAGGAAAAAAACACAAACAAATTTGACATATAATAAAAAAAACAAAAAAGAAATTTTCTATCAATAATGCACAAAAAGGCAAGATTGGATTGAGAATTTGACTGATACTGTCTGTCCCAGATTGTGTCACGGAAATTCTCAGTTTAGGACAATTTTGCAATGCCTTTCGAAAATCCACCAAAATACCAATACCTGACATTATTACCAACATTGAGTATCAATCACAAATTTACAATCTAGTGTAAAAGACGACATCCGATCACGGTGCTGCCAATTTAATAATAACCATAGAAACAGAGCTGGCCAAACCAAAAAAAAAATACATAAACTACCTTATGTCGCAAATTAAAAAAACAAAAATATTTATAAAAATAATCCAGACTTAAAATTTTAGACCAGATAAGTCAAACAAAACAGTAATAATGAAATCTACTGAGTACGATAAAAAAATGAATGATCTTTTACAGAGATTCAACTTGACATTGCCTTCAAAATCGTAAGAATAACCCTATTATATGCCAAAAGCAAGTAACAATATAATCTCACACTGGGAAAATAAAACCTATATATCACCTACTACAGCTAAAAACTTAAGATCCACAACGCAATTCCACCTAGAATATACGGTTTACCCAAACTACATAAAAACGGAATACCACTTAGACCAATCGTATCCATGTACACAATCACCTTTTGAAAAACTTTCGAAAATATCTTAAAAATATTCTTAATAAAGTAATAAGCAAAATCAATATTATATAAAGACTCATGGCATTTTAAAGAAAAAATTAAATCAATTAGTCTACCAGAAATAAAACTTACTTATGTGTAGATGTGGTTTTCACTTCACACAAATATCCCTATAAACCTGACCAAAGACATTATTAAAAAATTAGGATCAAATAAAATTACACAGATATTCCCCTAGAAGACTTCTTAGAAGCTGAAAACATTAAATTCGACCTACTTCTTATATAACGGCAAATGTACAAACAAATCGACGGATGTGCTATGGGGTCCTCTATCTCAAGTGTAGTAGCACAGCTAGTCCTTGAAGATCTTGAGGAAACAATCATAAATACAAAACTAGACTTTCACCTACCATTTTCTTCCGGTATGTTGACGACTGCATAACATCCGCTCCACAAGACAAGTTAGATAACCTCCTCAAAACGTTTAACAGTTACCACAATAAATTGCAGTTACAATGGAAGTAGAAAAACACAACAAAATTAACTTCCTTGATCTAACGTTACACAATAAAAACAAAAAATAGAAACGGAATGGTACACAAAAAAACCTGGTCAGCAAGATATTTAAATTTTAATTCCCAACACCCCTTATCTCAAAAGATCAGTTTATATAGGTCACATTACCGATAGGGCAATAAAATTAAGTGATCTAATTTTAGAAGAAAGGCAATCGAAAAGCCAAAAATGCCTTAAGATCAAATAATTATCAGAACATCTTATACACTCTATTTTTAAAAGAATTCATCAATTTTATAATAGTACACCAAAACCTCAAAAATAGTGCCAAAACAACACATCTCTCTTTACCATACGTACCAAAATTATCTGAAAACCTGCAAAATTTTCAAAAAGAAAAATATAACAGTGGCTCATAAGGGCACAAAAATCTTCTTAAACAAAACTCAGTTATCTAAAAGACAAAATTGACAAAAAATAAAAATAATATAATTTATGAGATCACTTGTAAAAACTGCCAAAATGTGTACATTGGGCAAGCTAGCCAGTATCTGAAAAACAGACTTAATGCCTGATGACAAAAAAAACAAAACAGCTCTCACAAATCACACACAAGAACAAAACCATTCATTTATTCAATAACACAAAAATTCTGAAAACTGAAAGTAATCCCAAAAAAAGAAAGAGAATTTCAGGAAATATGTATACAAAAACGAAAAAATACAGTAAACTATAAAAACTGATACAAAAATTTAAGCAAATTAATACTTTTACAATCTACTCAGTTGATTTCCTAGCATATTACGTAACTATTAAATTTAAATAATAATAAGAATAACATATTTAAGAAAAAAATTTAATCAACAAATATACTTAAATCTCTAAATGCTGCCACCACATTACAATACCATCAAATTGATACTCTACCATGAGAAAAACTTTAAAAAAAAATCTCCGTAATTTTAATTACAGTGGATTAACATATATTTTGTTAATATACCATAGATGTCGCTATCGTGAATTGTTACAAGAAATAAATTCCTTAATTTTAAATTTAAAAAAAACAAAAATAACACTCATAACGGCTGATGCCTTTTATTAAGAAATTTTAAATTTGTGTCGCTATGTTTGTAATATGTGTAATACAATAATCGTTTGAGTGATCGTTTGAAAATGTGTGTTTATGTTGAATTTTAACAATGACTACTTATGGAAATCTCTACTAATAAGATTAACTATATTAATTTTTGTAATTAGTCACAGCTCTATTTGTGTTTTCTCTTTGTATTGCAGACATTCTGATGAGAGGCCTCATACTAGAGAGCGAAACGTTAATTTTAAAAATTATATTTTATTTTAAAAAATTTTGTTTTATCTGCCTTTAAACCCAAGAATACTAAATAATAAAACTATATATATATATATATATATATATATATATATATATATATATATATATATATATATATATATATATATATATATATATATATATATATATATATATATATATATATATATATGTGTATATATATATGTATATATATATATATATATATATGTGTGTGTGTGTGTGGGTGTGTGTATTTAGTGTTTTTAATCAATAATAACCGTTAACAATAATTACTATAGTTTCTAAGTTATAGTATGACCTGGATTAATATGATTTCCTGGATGATGTTAAAGTTCCCAGTCGAGAATTTTTACCAAATTGATAATAATCTACCAATTTAAAGGCAAGATGTGTGAGCTTTCTCCAAACTAATAGTGAATTTATGAGTACCCATCCTTAAATTTACATTTTTTTTTAATTTTTGAAAAGTATATGCTTGGGACAATATAGTATATGCTGGTTTCCAACGAGCAAAGAAAGACAAGTTGCAAACAAGCTGTTTAAACGAATAAAAAAATTAAAATAATGTTTTTACTTTTATTGTAAAACTTTTTTTTAGGGTGAAAAACTTAATTTATCGAAATCTCCGAGGTTATTAAAGTTGGTATGGCAGCCCTACTTGCATTCAGAAGCTTCCTTGCTGTGTATTTATGCATCGCAATCAGAAAAAAAAATAATGCTATTATTGCGTATGTCAAAAATTAAGAAATGCATAAATGCCGGTAAGACCACAAAACACGAAGCTGTATAAATTTTACTTATTTTTTATCTATTAAAACACATTAATTATTATTAATTATAAATTATCAGATTGGGTGTTTATTAAATATAAATTTATTTTATAAATTTACTTGTAAGGCAACATATTATGCTAAAGCTTCTTTATCCATTATCAAGATAAACGTAGTTAAGCTATGTTTATAGGGTAAATACACATCCTCAAACTGGGTGAATATGTAATTTGACGATACCATGTTGTACCTTTATAGAAATTTAACTTTGGATTATCCTATTATTAGAACTTTATGCCTTCGTTAAAATGTGTTAAATAAATTACTAGATTGGAATATACGAACAGACATAAGGCCTATACTTTTAGCTTTTGGTTCAAATTAACTATTTTACTTAAAACCGATATACTAATTGGCAATATACATCAACACCAAAGTTTACAATATTAAAATATAAGTTAAGTTACTTGTTGCACAGCACCTTAAAAGCAGGTTAACAAATTGACCCCACAATGAAGACTTAAGATACAAGATACAAGAACAAGTTTGATGCCGTTGACCTATTTAGATACTAACACTGTATGGGATTTCTCCCCAAAAAATAATAAAATATGTACAATGCAACATCACGCAAAAAAAATATTGTAAATTATAGAGAGAATTAGAGAAAAAGAGATCTTTCCTCCCCTAAAATAATTTAACAAAACAGGTAGGTAACGTAATGTATTAAAGTAAAAATTGATTTTATTCAAATAAAAAGGTTAAATTGACTTTAAAATAAAATAATTAAATTAAATAATTCATATACATATATACTAAATTATTTAACGAAAACGAAATCAAGAGTAGGTACAAAATAGACCATTTTTTAAGGTCGGTGTCAACGAAGCCTTCGCATAAAAAAGTTAATCAAAATACAAACAATGACTTTGCTGGCACTGACCCCTAAAAAAAATGTAGACCCCTAATTTGTTTTGTATCTACTTATTATTTAACTTTCATTAATAAAATTAAAACAAAAAACAGCTCTGAAAAAATGTTATATAACCAAAAATTAAGAGATTTTTTTGTTTTACAAGAATTTTTGATTGGAGAAATATTAAAGTAAAAATGTTTAGTTAAAACTTAAATTATTTATTTTATTTACTTTAATCCCATATTACCTAAAATGCAATGTAAAAATATTATTTTGGATATGGAATAGTATTTTTGGCTTACCTTATATTTTTATTTTACTTTATAACACTTTTGAAGTTAAACAAGTTAATATACAGACAAAAATGTAAAAGTTTTTGGATTATTTACTTTCTAAATAAAGGTAATACTTAGCAAACCATTATTTATTAAATTAGCAAGACACAAATTATACCTAGCTCTAGCGGCTCACCCTGTAGGTTTAGAGTTTTGATGCAAGGATTAAAATTGCTTCTTTTGGGGTCCTTAATAACATATTAAGGAAATTTGGTTAATTTTCACCGGTCATAAAAACCAATGATTTAGTGTGTGGCTCGTCTTGATCTGTAAAGAAATGCACCCAAAAGCGATTTGTACGTATGTCAGAATTGACTGATTGTTTTTGCACTACATAGTTGCCAGATTTTACAAATGAGCAGTTAGTCGTACGGGATTGGCTGGAAATAGTACAGTCAGAGCAAAAATTTGTGAGCTTAAGAGTAACGACGCAGTGGGACAGACTCATAAAACGTGCAGGAAAAATTTGATTCAATAAAAATTGTTCAGTATCATTTAAGAAATACGGATAATTTTTTCAGAACGTTTGGATACATTTTTGGACCTCTGGAAAAATGGTTGAATAGAAAAATTTTGGGATTTAGGCAAAAATTTTAAACAAAATTCACCCATATTCCTAAATGGCACTGACCATTTTCGACAATAAATAATTGACCAATTTTTTACCAAAAAATGTGTTAGCTTTGGAAAAAATAAAGATTAGAAAGCCTTTGGTATCTTTACCTTAATAAATGCTAAAAGATCATGTCTGCCGAAATCTAGAAAAAAAATTATACAACTTTTTGCATAAGTCTCAAAATTTTTCTATTTGGTTATTTTTCCAGAGACCCGAAAATTTGTTTAAAAAGTCATTTATGCGTAAAAAAATTTGGAAAATTATCCGTTTGTGGGAATAACAAGAATGTTGCACCTCATTTTCAGGCAGTTTTTTAGTGATTATCAAGAGGAAGATTTTGAGCAAAAAATGTATAAGGGAAAGGCGGACCAAATGGGGTACTTAAGGTTTGGAGGGGTGTGGCGGACAAAATTTAAAAAATTCTTTGGTGAAATGCATTAAAATTAATTGCCTTAAGTGTTTTATATATAAAAAAATCTGTCTATTCAAAAAAACCTAAAACCTATAAAAGCTAAAAATATTTAAACAGAAAACTGCATTTCTCCCCGTTTTGCCCGACAGGTCGGGTAAAATGGGGTCTAAACTTTCAGAAAATTATTGACAAAATTCACAAATAAAGACTACTTCATCATCTTTTTCATCGATTCCCGCACAGTTGTGTGCCAATTTTTGACAGATAGAACAGCTTACCCATCCTTCAAAAAGAGGCGGAATAAAGTCGTCGCAGAACAAACATTGAGCATCGCGTCGCTACTAGATTCAGATACATCTTTTGGTTTTAGTTGTTTTTTCTTCTTCGTCTTTTCACTTTTTTTCTTCATCTATTGATATTTTCTTTAGCAATTTAAGCGCTGTGGGTTTTGTTTTTGTTTTTGCCTTGGTTTTCAAGGCGACTCTGTCAAAATCGCTGTTTTCACCTCTTTTCGCGATTGCCTTTTTTTAGTTGTGAGGTTTATTACAGGAGGCGGAATTATATCTTTGGGGCTAACTAAACCAAAACTAGTCTTACTTGTTGATGTTCCCGGTTGTGGTTCGATCTCCGGTGTTGTTTCTCTAATTCTCTTGTTATCATAATTGCTGGTTTTGGGTTCTGTTTCGACTGTCTCATCGGGGGGAATTGGGCAAATCAGTTGTAGCTGTTAACAGGTCAAACACCTATTTTTTTTTAAACCCATTCATTACTGTTGGTATATTAGCTGCCCTTATAAAAGCAGCGCTAAACAAAGCTGTAATCTGATGGAACGTCACCACTCTTCCTGGGTTACTTCGAAGCCATATTCTCACTTTTTCTTCATAGCAGTCACTTAATGGTTTCAAAAATGATACTTCTAAAACATGCAGCCGATGTGTACAGTGGGGCGGAAAGCAAAGAACTATGGCGCCGTTTTCCCTAGCATAGTTTATGAGGTCTAAATTTTTGTATGAGCTATGCCCCGTCTAATAAAAGGAAAACTGGAAGTTCTGAGGCCCCAGAGAACTCAACAAACTTTTTAAACCATTTAAAAAACAAGGCCATATCGATCCACCCTTTATGGTTTATCTCAATCCATCCAACTGAAACTATTCCATCTAAGAATGCCTGCTGCATCCGTTTTCGCGGAAAAATTAGCATTGGCGGCATATATGCCCCTGCCGCTGAAAAACAAATTTCAGCTGTAACCGTTTCTCCTCTTTCGCCTGATGTTAATGCACCAACTTGACACTTTCCTTTTAAGGCAATAATTTTTGAGGTATTTTTAGGATTGACCGTGACACCAGTTTCGTCAACATTATAAATTTTGTCTGCTGTAAGCTGGTTTTCAATCGTCTTTTCTAATAGTTCAAAAAATTGTGAAACTGCTACCTTGTTGAAGTCCATTGAACGTGCCCCTAAGGTAGCTTCGGGTTTCTTAAAGTTAGATCGGGATGTCTACCTCAAAAAAGCACTAATCCATCCTTTACCAGCCATGTTTTTGTTCTTTGTTAAACGGATAGTTACATCAGTTTGACTCTGCCAGCTGAAAGGCAATTATTCTGCATTCCTTCATAATTAAAGCCGAATAGTCTAGCTTCCATGTCTTGTAAATATGTGACTAATTCTTGTTCCTGCTCAGTGGTAAGCTCGGTTTCTTGCTACCGTATTTTATGACAGAATGACTCAGCATTACTTCGTTTACGTACATGTCGCTCTAAAGTTGTTTGGGGATTGCAAACTTCTTGCTGCTCAATAAATACCCCATCTCCACCGTGACTACAGCATTAACTACCAATTCCATACTTTCGGAATTCCAGCTTTGCCTATTGGACTTTCTTTTTATTATTTAAACACCATCTGTGAAATCACAAAAAAAGTATTTATTTACTAGAGAATAATAAAAGCTAAGGTAGGGCAAAACGGGGTACAACAAGGGGCAAATGGGGTACCCCCATTTTACCTATAGCCTTACTACCCCATTTTGTCAAATAGTAACATTTTAGGTTATATTTGTTTACTTTCCCTCAAGTTTTTCATAATAGAAACATAAAAAAATATTATAGAGGTTAACCCACATCACAAAATATATTGTACTAATAATAATACATTAACGTACTTACATTGAATTAATTTTGAACGCTGTAAATTACAACATGATATGCCGGAATAGCTTTGTCACGCGTGCAAAGATTAGTACACTGTCGGTTGAAATTCCCGTGCGGGACTCGGAGAGACATCTAACCTGTAGTATATCAGATCAAATTCGTTAGATGCGGCATGGTTCTGGCAAAAAGGGCATTGCCCGTTTTAGGCGCCTACCCGTTTTGCCCGCGTCGCTATAATCTTGATCATTTTTGCGCCGAAAATTTGTTTTTTTTTCATAAACAATGTTTGGGGAAAAAAATTTTAAAAAAAATAAAATAAGTCAAAAAAAATAATTTCTAATTCCTTTGAGTTTGGACCCAAAAGTTGAATATTTATACTGGGTAATTTTGACACCTGAGCCTCCCACTTGCGCGGCTGACCGACTGTATTGTATACTTAGCGAAACGTTTTAATACGACTGTCGCGATACAACTACCTTAATACCACAAAATTTAACTTTGTAAAATAAAAAGTTAAAATAACAATACTTAGTTATATTAAAATTTCATCTAAAGTAAATAGAAAATAAAACACACAGGGTGTCTCTTTTAAAAACCCAAAAATCAAAGAATGATCTTTTTTTCCGATAATCATTGTGGTTGCGGCAAATTTAAATAGAACAGTTTGGAATGTGGCAACGTTATTTTATACAGTTCGCTTCCCCCGTTTATCGCGTTCGGAATTTCAAACTTTTAGATACGCGGTTTGAGTTTTAATACAATTTAATGCAAGGGATTTTCAGGCTTTCATTTCATTTATCTTTTTTAGTTTAGTTTAATTAAATAAAAAAAGATAAACAGAAACTATATTTTTATTTTGTGACTTGTTCTAGTCTTGTCGCAAAGAGGACGAGAAAAGCCTAGAATGGTAGAATGTCATTTTTCTCGCTTTAGAAATCACTATCTTTCGTCTTATTTTCTCGAAAGTAAAACATAATTTATGTAAACATATACATCTAATCACTTCTTTAAGTTAACTGGAAAATTTTATATTTCATATTTTTTAGAAATTTTTTTTACAGGTTCTTAATTTAAACGGACAAGGATTAAAAAAGTACTGTTGTGTTTTAAATTTGTGAAATTTAAGATTAGAACAAAAATACCACTTGCTTCAAAATACCGTTGGGCAAGTTAAAAAAACACCCATATCCCTTGTCCCTGAAAAGTGTTTTTTAACAAAAAAATAACAAAATTAAATTGTAAATTTTAACAATTGAAAATTTTTTACCTTATAATATTTGTACTACGGACTTGAGAAACCGCTACAGGATTAATATTCGCTTTTAATTTTTGCTAATAAAAAAGATAAACCAATCAACTTTCGCAAAAATTACAAATTTTCTAGCATATATTTAAAAAGTCATTTAAGATTTGCATTTTGTAATTTCGTAGTAAATATACACATCAAAAAATAATATAGGGGACAAAAATAATATTCGGTACAGGAGGATTTCAAATAATTTATTTCAAATTTATTTACGAAACTTATAAACAACGGTTTCGTGTATATAATGAACATTTTTAGTTAAATTATCAAAATAAATGCTTCACGAAATAAAAAAACCTTCAAAGTCAAAGAATGGACACAAAAAATACACATTTTTCACGCACTTTCTTTAAGTTAGTGTTTAAAATAGAAATTCAAAGGTTTTAAATTCACGGGGGCCAAAGCAAGCTGTAGGTGTCGTGCAAATCTACATGCAGCTCCCGGGTAAGGAATAGTGAGTTCTTAATGGCGCCACTAGTTTTCTTACGGACTACAAACAATTCTTAAATATAATAGAAAACTTTTCTAGGCGATCACACCAGTGCACACCCAACAAAGTTAACATTTTTAAAAATGTTCAAAACCCTTAGGCGGAAAAAAGAAAAAAAAGATAATAACAAATTATTCTGGTGTCCCGGTGGTAAGCTAAATATAACCAATTACCAATTTAAAACAATTAACATCTATTAAAACAAACAAAAGTTTAAATTACAAATAACAAAAAAAGAAGCTTTTGTGTGTTAGGATAAAATTATTATACTGGTGTTAGTGCTTACGAGTCAGTGAGTAGACTACCGAGTCTACAAATGAGCAGAATAGTTAAAAAGAGTAGAAAAAGGTGAAAAGAATTTTTTTAAAAACGGTAGGCATTAAAATTTGAAACAAAAAAAACAAAAGTTTAAAACAAAATAAAATAAAGGGCTTATGTCTCTTCTCGACGAGAACGACAAGTGTACAAAATCTCTCGTGTCGGCGGCATTCTTGCTTTTTCAATAAAAATGAAATAGCAGACAATATATTTGCATTTTTGTCTGTAATCCAAAATTAAGAATAAAATCTAAGCTATCTTGCATTATCATTATTCATTATAAGTTTTAACAAGCCAGGTCGTTAAAAGTTGTGATTTTATGCACTGGATTTTCACGCTTTTAAAATATTTCGAAATATCATTAAACTTTAAAAAAAAGGTTATGTTAGACGTAAAAAAGATGTTATCTTTTTTCTTCACATTAATCAGAAAACAAAAATTTTAACGAATTAGAATTTAGCGTGAAAATGTTATTAAACTATTCCATTTTCTAGTTATTCGATTGAAAAAATCTTCATGTATTAAAACATATTTGAAATTCCTTGGAAGGGGTTTTAAAGGGTTTCAAACGCTAAAGGCATGCAAAAATCAATACAATCAAACATTGTAGAGCCCAAAAGCCATTTAAGCAATCACATAAAATAAATCCTTTCTTCCTCAAATGGGTATAAATGTTTGTGGTTTTCCCTAAAATTTTTTGCACTATTTTTCTTTTAATCTTTCAAGACAAAATTATTACAACTGCTAAATAAAAGACAAACCATTTACAAAAAATGCGTCCAAATTTTCCCATAATCTTAATCTGCATTTTCAATCTTTTCCCGTTCCCCTTAAAATTTTCCCAAATCATATTTAAGGCCAGGAAGATCAAACATATGCTTTCCCCTCCTAATACCAAGAAATATTTTGGTAGGACGGTATACCAGCAATCGTCTTTAATAAAAAGGGCGCTGACTTACCTATCTTAACTTGCATGGTTCGACTTTCTTATGATCCTTATTACCAAAATTATCTATATCCTTCCTTTAAATTTGGGACCTAATTTTTTATTAGTTTTATAAAGTAAATATTATATAAATGTTTGGGCCCCTTTTTTCCCGATCGTAATTTAAGCAGCTGTGAATTAAACTGGGCTTTTTTTAATTTGCACCGCCACAAAAAATTTAAAAGCTTAAAGTTTTGGGAAAAAGAAAAACTGTATATAACAGCACTGTCAAATACAGATACTTTATATGCATGTAAGGATCCATAACAAAAGATTTACAGCCCATCTTATTGGGTTTGTTTTATATGACTGGAACCAGTCCGTTAAGTTTAATAAATCTAAGAATATTGCTCCTTAAAACAGAGATTTTTAACCAGTTCTGAATGATGTGCTTCTAAAAAAATTTTTCTTCCTACGTTTTCTACCCAAATTTTACTATGGGTGAGTTACTTTAGATAATTACTAATTTGGCTTTAAAAAATAATACTAAGTATCAGGACGTTCTTTATCACATATCCGATTATTTTAATTCATATTTTTTGCTGCCGACATTACATTGGAAATTTACTGCTAAATTTTTTTTTTTTTTCCTTTTTCAAAATAAAAATAAAAATTACTATTTTAAGAACCAAGAGGTACAGGTAGTTGTTTTCATTCTATTCAGCAAACAAAATTTAAAAAATTATTGAGTAATTAGTTTTAACACAAAAAAAAAAAAATCTACATACCTGTCAATCTGATATTAGGAAAAAAAGTTTAAATTTTAAAACTAGGTTTTGTACATATGAATTTTGCATCAAACCCCATGTTTGGCCGATCTATTGTCAAAAACTTTTTTAGATTTTGGTAGCGTAGACAAAACAAGACGGAATATATCAAAAAAGGGAAGCTATTGCAACATTAAAATATAAATGATGCAGAAATAAACATTTAACCAAGAAAAGAATGTAGAAGAAAATAAAAAATTGGTTCTTTTTTAACCAAGTTTTATTTTTATTCAGGCCTTAAATTTTTTAACATTTCTGGGAAGAATTTCCCTTTACATTTCCCTACCACAGTGTCTATAGAACTAAAAACGTCCATTCTTTTGAAGCCACAAAGATGTTTCCTCTTTTAATCTATATACAACGCCCAACTGAACTGTCCCCAACATCCCTCTTTGTTCGTTTCTTTATACCTAGAGTGTCTAGACTGTGGAAACCACTCCTGCAGGGGGCTTCTTTTCCCCCCAACACTAAAAACATTCATGGTATGTTAGTATTTAAACTTTAACTACTTTTTTGGACTATCTGATAATTAATAAAAATGTATTTTACAAACATTATTCCTGAATCGGATTTTCATGCTTTTGAAAATCAACTTTTTATACTGATACAAGCACAGAAATGTAGGTTATAAAAATAAGCATTTAAGGATAATTTTTTTCTGGGTGAATTTTGGCAATTTAAAAAAAAAAAACAAAAAATTTTTTTTAGGTTTTGAAAATCAACAACGTTTTTTTTTTGTTATAGTAACTGCTTTGAATTAAAAAGCCAAACTATTCTCAGCCTATGTAGTTACGGCTAAACCAGCATGCTTTAAGCTAACAAGGAATATCTTTAAGCTAGCATTCAGTTTCCTCCAGCTGAGATACAAAGGAACACTTACCTGGATAATAAATCTCTCCATGTTATCCCTAATAACGGTTTCTTTCTTGCTGGTCCTATCAAAACTTTATAATTTTGAAGCTTCAATAGTATTTTTGAATAAAAAAGTAATGACGGGGTTTTTTAAAAACAAATTGAGTATTATTTAGTATTTAACTAATATAAGATACATATTACAAAATATTACATAAATAAAAGTTTTGGGCTGTAAGTTTAAAGATGTAAAATCCTCCCAAATTAAATATTGTTTGTTCCACAGATGTAGGTAGTTTATGAGTGTGTAATAAGAAATGGCTTACTTTTATCAAGACAGCGAACATGTTTAAAAGTATTTAATGCATTTAACTGAGCAAGTAAGATTTTGGTACCCCAAACCAATTTTAAATTAGAGATCACAAAGAAAACTATCTGCAAAACACCGTTCTTGTTTTCCAAATTAGGATTGAATCCGGAATTTTAAAAACATAATACCATTAAGAGCAAAACAATGAATTCTGAAAATTTAAAAGAATAAAGAAAACTAAAGCCATTATTAAGTCTTAGTCACAACATATCGAAACCTGATTAAAGGTCTTAGATAACAAAAAAATGGGGTTTTTAAAAGGGAATTTAAAGGACCTGTTTCAATTATTTGAAAGAAATAAAGAAACTCTGCTGTAGATCTTTCGTAACAGAATACGTATTACTTGTCATGGTTAACTTCGTGCCAAATTTTATAAATTTTTGGTATTATAAATTTTTTTAACATCTTTGCAAACATAGTCACTACAACAACAACAAACAAAACAAAAATTACATGCCGTTGCGCTGCCACCTCTGGGGTGGTTGCCACCCTCTCTAAAGGGTGGTATTTTTTTCACTCGAAATAACCCCGGAATTTCATAAAGGGACAAATTTTAAGCAAAGACTTTAGAGTATTCTTACAATTATAGCCTTAAAGCCCATAAAAGTTTCTTTAGAATGGTTTTCGAATGGATGTCGTAGTAGATGTTCGTTAACAGTTATTTGTAAAACTAATAGCACTTTTTAAATAAATTTTGAAATATCAAAAAAATATTTATTTTAGAGCATTTATATAAATACATATTCATATACATGTGCCTATATACATACTCATATATGTGTGTGTATAAAAAATGTTTTAAATCATAAAATACATAAAATTTTTTAATTTATTTTTGCAAAGGGAGTCGTTGTACGGGTTGAAATATTGCAATCACCTTTAAAAAGATATTTTAAAGTAAAAAATTTTTTTTCTAAAAATATTGCACATTAAAGATGTTTTTAAATCGTAAAATATATTTTTGCAAAAGGGGGTGGTTTTAAGGGTTGAATATTTGCAATTATCAAAAAAAATTAAATGGCAAAATACATTTTTGTAAAAATAATATCATAAGAATGTTTCAAATATTTTAGTTTATTTTTATTAAAAGGAGGGGCTTTAATGGTTAAAATAATGTAATTAATAAAATACTATATATAAGCAGAATATTAATTAATATTTTTATTTAAATACATAATTAAAATCTTTTAAGCTGCTAAAACTTTTTTATGTTATTTTATAAAGAGTATTGATTTTAAAGATTTTTAGGGGTTTCAAAGTGTTAAAAATTGTGAATAATTAAGTTTTATGTTGAAAAACACATAACAATATTTAAGAAACAAAAAAACACAAGATTTCAATAAATACAATGTTTAAATCCGAGTTTTTTCATTTTTTTTAATAAAGGGTAATTTTCACCTCTTAAAAACAAAAAGCGCACCTAGAGCTTAATCTTAAATTTTCAGAAAAATTCATGCAGTTATAAAGATTTCGAAGGTAATGACGTATGTTCCTCCCCAGCGACTGGACTAACAATAAGATAAAAGATATGGGTCTATAATTAGAGGGAAATATTTCGGATGCTTTCTTGGGATAAATTGCACACGGACGACCTTTCAGCTATTTAAAAATATACCTTTGTCAAAAAAAAATCCACAAGAAGCGAGTTAGGATAGTACAAGATCAAGAGGATATTTTTAAGATTTTTGCTTTTATATCATACAACCCAGAATATTTCTTTGCATTAAGAGAGAAAAGGATCCGCCTGATTTGCTTGAGAATCAATTGTAGAAATAGCAGCAAATTGTTGTTAGGAATACAGTTTGGCTTTTCCTTTACAGCTATAAAAAATTATCTTTAAAGATTAGAGTTGGAAAAGAATTACTGCAAACGTTGTAGCTGTTTTTAACAAGGAATCAGAATTATTTATTTCCATAGTTTTGGACCAACCTGTTTCTGAGTTTTAAAACGAGTTAATAGAATATGCGTCCCAAATACCACCTTAGCTTTCTTTTTTTTTAAACAAGGTTTTTAGAACACAGCCATAAGCACTTCAATTTTAATCATAAAACACTCGCGTCAAAACAACATCTGGGTCTTTAAATTTGGAGTGATGTTACAAAGCTTTATTTACGTGGGTGTGTTTTGACCGATTTTTGTGTTTGCAGTTATATTTGCTTTTATATTATGGTGAGATGTGCAAATTATTTAAGGAGAATGGGTCGTTGATACTCTGTAGTATGTAAAAGAAAATCCATTTTTACTAGAGAAAAGACATTTATAAAAGTGCCACTAGATGAAAACTGATAGCAGTACGTGAGATTATTTGCAAATGCCAGTGCGTATGATGAGGACCATTTTAATATAGGTACCCAATTTTTATTTTACATTTAGTAAAGAGAAAAGAATAGAAGTGATACTGAGCTTTAATGCTACCTAATTTATTGTGTATTCTAGTATTTCTTTATAAAAATAAATATTTTGATTTTTTTTACATTTTAGTGGCAAATTCAGCCAGTATTAGATGTTTTACAGTGGGCTTTTAAAATTTCATTTTTAGCCATCATATCCTATAATATTAGGTTATTGGAAAATTAAATGCACAAACACAGATTTATATGAATACAAAATAAACACAGCTACGATGGGAATTAGTAGCATCAATTAATACATAAAACTGCCAAAATTTGGAAGTCCTCAAGAACAGCTCCAACTATGATATTTTTTTAGTTATTTTGTTTTTCCGTATTTTTTAAAATAAAAAGCTTTTCTGGGGGGGCAAACAAATATTTATATTGTTTAAACAATATTTATGATATTTAAATGGAACCATTTTTTTTATATCGCTGTAACTTTTTAAATATAAATTTTCGTCATTTTTAGACAAAATCTTTTTTCTAGATAATAAAATTTGCTACAAAAACAGTTTTATATTAATTTCTCGTATTTTTCATAGTTTTAAAGATATCATAAAATTTAATTTCCGAGAGTAGAGATTTTACTCAATTTCCGGACTGTAATAATTGCTTATAAGATATTTTTTATATAATAGTGACATAAAATGAATATACATAACAAAATTAAAAATGTATGTATATCTTTAGGATTTAAAGAACTTTTAGATACATATTTTATATCAAATAGATATGAAAAAATGTTACTAAATAAAAATTTATGAAAAGTTATTTATCACTATTTTTAAAATATTTTATCAATGTAAAAAATGTTCTGCTTTACTCACATAGACAAAAAATATTAAATTTAATTTTCCTTTTTATATTGCGTATCGAAGATTTCATCTTCTTCAAGTGGTGGGTGATTATCGCAGTCACTTCCTCTGCAAACACTGCAAGCCGGTGAGTAATAAAGGCTACTTTTTCTGCAGCCACATGCATTTGCAAAAGCATTTTTATTGGTTTTAAATAGTCGTCTCTTTGCCAACCCCATTCTTCAGGAGGGATTAGAGAATAAATTTTCAATAGAAGTAGACTCTTAGTACCTGATGATAAAGAAATGTTTTTTAACTACTCAAAAATAATGCCTTACAACAACAAAAAAAAGATTCTGTGTAAAATGACGAAATTAATATTTAAATCACAACCATTAAAAATGTCTAAAGTCAGATTAAAGGGCCAGACGGAAATTATATAGCTGGTCGTTCTTAAATGGGCATAGAAAGATATTTAATGTGCTTTTGATTTAAACTAAATGTTATACAAGAAGCCCATTTGTTTTTACCACCCAAAAGTTACAAACACGTTCACTTCCAGTTGGCGGGAATTCTCTGTTAACCCTCAAAAGCCAATAATCTTCTTCTTTAGTACCGAACAGTCAGTTTTAGCTTCAGAAGAGCCAGTTACTATTACTTTCACTAGACCGCTGAATAATTTAATTTAGCATACCAAGAAAATATTTAGAACAGTTACATAAATACCTGCATGTTTCACAAGTTTACTAAGAGGAAAGTGTTATTATAGTAAGAGGGTGAGGGTGTGGAAGAAAAAAATCTTTAAATCATTTAATGACCCCAAATGTACCCATAAATATTGATCTTCCAACGCATCTATCCATTTTATTTTACGGAAACAAAAGCGGTTTATTGTTTGTTTCTCTTATTTTGCAAAAAGTTATGGTCTGAAAGAATTGATTAATAGCTGAAACAGACGAAAAGATTAAGGGGAGCGCGGCGGGCCATAAACTCAAAGCAAACTCTGTGGAATTATAAAGACAGCGATGAAATTTTTATTGGAATACGACAAAAAAAAGTAAACAATAGCTTTACTTTTTGCTTTGGAATAAATCAGTTCTATTTTATAAAAGATAAATAAAGACATGCTTTGTTTAAAAAAAAAAACGTTTAAATAAATTCAATTGTTGACAGGAAAGTGTTTATTGTTAATTAAATACAATTTTTCTCTGTTAGTCCTGGTTCTGAAATATATAGCGTAGAAGAGAAAGTGATGGTTGGGGCACGATTCATTACGCATTGGAAAAAAAAGTGGGGCAATGTCTATATGGACAATGGACTTGGAGACTGATACCGAACATCCAACCGTGGATCAATCGACCATATGGTGAAGTAGATTACTACCAAAAACAAGCACTGTCAGGGTATGGCTGCTTCTTAGAATATATGTATAACCGGAGAAGAGCAGAATCAAGCGACTGAGCTTACTGCAAAGACATTATAATGCAGGACACACATTATTGTTTTGCCCCAAACGAGATAAAATTAAAATGATATACCAACGCACAACTAAAAGAATCTTTAGTGCGGTGTCCATGATAGTAGGCCTCTTGGAATCTGAAAACATCTGTAAACAGGCATGTGCGGTGATAAGAAAAATCATTAAAGCCAAAGATAGAGACGATAGAAATAATAAATTATTTACAGTTTTTTTTTAACCTTAAAAAATCGGACTTGAAATCATATCTTCAAAATCTTCGCAGATATTGCAACAAAGGTTCAATTAGCCGATAACACTTTTAAAAAATTAATATATTAAAACAAAAATCAATTAATCAATAGTGTTTTTTTTTATAGTTTATTATGTTTCTAAAATTTAGGTTTACCTAAGCTCGCATATATTTATTTTGTCTTTAATCTCTTGTCATTGCTTATTTTATCCACCATGCTTCGACGTAAAGACTTAGAATCAGCAACTTTAAAAACCCTGTCATGCATAATTTGGCTTAAGTCCGTTGATTTTCGAAAAAATTATTAGCCGTCTTGAAAAACATATTGGCCATTTTGGGTCATATTAATTTTTTATAATATTACTTCAGGTTCGTAATCAGCAGCCCAAAAAACCACTTATACGAAATTTAGGCAAGATCCGCAAAGGTTTTTAAAATATTATTTTTAGTCAGTTTTTTGAGGTCAGAAATAAAACTACATGTGCTACTAAGGTTGCCAACGGTCCTCCAGCAGGTATCACTGTCCTTCTTTGAACCAAAATGTCCTTCGTCCTCCGCAGCTACTGCGGACTCCACATTATTATAAAATCCTAATCTTAGCATTATTTTTAATAAAAACTAAATGGCAGGATAAAAAAAATTAAGCTTTGTTAGAATTAATAAATTCTGAACTGCTTGTCTCTGCTAATTCAGAGAAAAGCTGCTTAAAGTTTTATTAGGCAATTAAAGGCAACGAACGGCTTCTAGATGCAGCTTAGAACCAAAAGAAATATAAATACAAGTAATTTTTTCTATTATTAAAATGTTATTTTTTCCGTCCAAGAATATATTTTTTGTTAATCTCTAGCAAACCTTTTGAGTTTTAGTATGTTATTATCGTTTTATAATTTTATATTTTTTTTATTTTTTTTTTTTATTTTTAAGTTTCAACTATAATTTTTTCTAAATAAGAGAATATATTTCTAACAATTTATTGAAAATACTTTTGGGTATCTTTCTATTTCTTTTTTTTTATTATATTATTTTACTTTGCACAGTATTTGAGTTAGTAAAATAAAATAATTAATTAGTGTTTTATTTAGATAAGTTTCTTACATAATACGTTTTATTTTTTTAAATATTTTTAAAATAAATAATGAAAGAAAATACCTAATAAACATTAGCAACAATATCAATTTATAAAATTAAAAACATACAAAGTTTATAATTACGTATTATTTATAAATACCGATCGATTAAAATTGTTATTCTAAAATATATTTTTCAAAAAAGTAAGAGCGCTAAAAAAAATTCAAGTGTCCTCCTTTAGCTCTGTGACGAGTTGGCAACTTAATGTGCTACCTTGATTCTGGTCGTGGATTTGGATTCAGCAAATCATTTTACATAAAAATATAAAGTGTTTCCTAGTTAAGTTTTATAAAGAGTGACCGCAAAGTAAGCCTATTTTCTCACCCTCGGCCTCGTCAAAGACCTTAAAAAAAATCCTTAAACTATTCTGCATATATCAAATTATTGGTAATGAAAAATAAAGATAAGCATATTTTTTTGTTTTTTAAAGAATTTTGAAAATCACTCCTAATTAGAGGTTGATATGATGACGCAAAACTGAAATATATGAATTATATTACTAAGAATAAAAGCGATTTTTACTGCATTTTTTTTATAAAATAAAATCTTACAAATAAAAAACAATTCATTTTTATATTTAATTCCTTAAACTTGCTAAAGGGGTTAAATCATCCCCCAAATACGAAGAAAATTAAAAATTTCTTAAGAAATCTAGGAAAAACTACTAAAATATTCCAAATTATTAAAAATTTAAATCGTGCACCTACCACCCGTATCTATAGGAAAAGCACTCCTATAACGAAGGGGTAAACTACCCCCAAACGTTATAACATACGAAATTACTTTGGAATTAAATAATTTTGTTTCATGTAATATTTTAAATATGATTTAACCCCTTCTAGAACTTTACCTTTGTTAAAGGGGTTGTTTTTCGTAGATATCAGTGAAAAATACTTGATTTATATGTTTCGTTATTTAAAATACCAAGGCATTTTCCTGTATTATTCAAATATTTTTTTATTTTTTTTTTGTTAAGGGGATAGCTTCACTCCCTAAAAGGGTTAATTTTTAAAAAAGTTTGGAATTATTAGATCAAGTCAGCTTAATCTAAGTGAACAGAAGGATAAGATCGATTATAAAATATTCGAGGTTTCTTATAGTGCTATGATATTTTTGTATGTTATTATATTCGGGAGTAGTTCACCTCTTAGTTATAGGGGTGGTTTTCTTATAGATACTGGTGAGCAGTACTTGATTTGAATTTCAAATAATTTAGAATATCTTAGTAGTTTTCCTAGATTTTTTAAGTGATTTTTGATTTTTTTTATTTTATATATTATGATTTAACACCCTATGAGGGTTGATTATTATAAAAAAAAGTTTAAAGTAATTAAAGAATCTTAGTCTTATCTTTCTGATGAGAAAAATAACATCTGTAATAAAATTTTCTACAGTTTTCTTATATTGCTATGACATTTTCGTATGTTATCAGTTATCACATCACGTTCAAAGGTAGTTACAGGGGTGGTTTCCTTAAATAGATACTGGTGAGGGGTATATGATTTGAATTTCTAATAATTTAGAACATCCTAGTAATTTTTCCTAGATTTTTCAAGTAATTTTTTATTTTTTTCATATTTAGGGGATTATGTAACCCCCTTAGCGAGTTTAAGGGTGGACTTTTAACTGTATTATGCCCTTATTAATAGGATTTTATTTTATAAAAAACTAAAATTAGAACTACTTTTATTCGTATTGATATTATTCCTATATTTCACTTCTGCATCATCATATCAACCCCTAATTAGAAGTGATTTTCGATATTTTTTGAGAAACCAAAAAAAACATGTTCGAAGTTTTTTGAAGTTAGGAAAAAATGGTGATGTGATGGTGAAATTTTGACCCTGAATTTGTGATCAGGGGGCAAAATTACCACGAAAAACATATGTTTGCCCAATTTATTTTGTGTGGATGTAATATTATAAAAACACACCATTTTCCCTAAATATTAAAATGGGTCCTACAAGTTTGCTTGCCGTTACATATTTAAAAACAGGAAAATGTTATTTTTGTATAATATAACAAATATTAATGCGAAGAGAACATAATTTTTCACTAAAAAGGTGAATAAATTTACATCGATCGTTTCAATTTGCTCCAAATTCCCCCATTTTATATCTCCGCATCGTCCTTCGCAGCCACCTATAGAATTAATTGAATCATTTGTCATTCATTCTCCCCTTCCTAGTCATTCGAGTGGTACATGAAAATTAGGGCTACGGGTTTGTTCGTATTTTTATGTCAGATTATTATGGAGGCAATTAAGATGTAAATTTAAAGTAGAGAGAAATAAATATAGGAAAAAATTGGTTGGTGTCATAGATAAACTAATAATGCATTAAATGGATTAGGACATAGAAGTTCTGTTGAATCAGACTTTGTGACAGTCTATGTTGTAAAGGGAAATCCAAAAATAGTCCAATCATCATAGCATAACTTTTGTTAATAAAAATCCCTTTTTAAAACAAAAAATAATTTTAAATTACCTGAAAAAATTGGTTGGATTTTAGATTTTACTAATAAACAGGTTAATCGAAAGTCTGACCAGTAAATTTTGTCAACCTTAATTACAAAAAGAATGAGCTAAAATACTTCTGGTTTAATTGTAATGCATATAGATCAAGCCGCATTCGCCGAAAAACAAAAGTGACATGCATGTTTTTAAGGGAAACCCTTCAGAAATATGTACATAACAACTACAGAGATATGCTCTCTTAAAAGGACTGGCATATTTGTTAACAGCGCCTATCTAGGCGGTGGCAGATGGCGCCGCAGGACCAGCTACCTGGGGGCGCAAAATCAATGAAAAAATGTTTTCATAGTTGTATATCGTTGTCATATTTTTTTATTGACAAAATTAATTAAAAAAATAAATTACAACAAAACAATTTTATGCAAATTTTAACTTAATTACTTAATTTAATTATTTTCAATATATTAAGACTGAAAAATGTATGAATTAATAATAAAATATCAATTTATCCAGATACCTATAGCGAGAATATAACTCCTTAAATTTTTTTAATATTTAAGCTGCAGATAAATTGGTATTTTATACATTGGGGCAGCTCTAGTTCCAAACTTATAATGTATTTTCTGGTAGTTTCTGTAAAAATCAATGAATCATTCGTTTAGCTAATATATATGTTTTAAATTCGACTCTTACCATGGGGATCTCAGAAACGGTAAGAGATACAAGGAAGTTAAAATTGGGACAAATTTGCCTATAGGGAAGCCCAATAATACACTGTTAAAAAATTGAAGTTATCTCTTGTAATTTTGGAAATTTGGCAAAATAACTAAAATGTCCAATTTTTCTTTTTATTTTTTACGAGCTTATTTTAAAAGGTAAAAAATCTAAAAATACATTCTTATCGGAACTTTTTGCGCCTTATGTATTGGTGAAGTCAAAACTTTTTTACGACGTTTCGTTTTCGTGAAACCATCTACAACATTATTACTTTTTTTAAATACGGCCCTGGATTTTTTATTGATACGCAACTTTGCCCCAATTTAAACTTCCTCGTATTTCTTACCGTTTCCGGTAGCCCAATGGTGACAGTCGAATTTGAAACACCCTGTATATTTTAAAATCTTTTTACATGTTTTATAGCAAAGATTTTAAATATTTTCTGTAAATACATGTAATACAAGTTTTTAATTAAATATTTTGTTGCATATTATTAAATTTATTAAAGTATTAACGTTTTAGAAGGCCTGCCAAGCACAGTATTTTTGTAACTATTATTTTATTGTTGAGAAAATTTATTCTAAGTTTAATCATCCTCAAATAAGGATGTATAGTTAATTTATATTCCACTTCTTTGAGCCAGCTACTAACAGTTGTTTTATGTAAATCGTGTCTATTTCAAATAGTAGGCTAACATTTCCATATAAAAAAAATAAAGAATTTGACACAAATTCCACCACAAAATTGGTATTTTAAGGAAACGAAATCCTCAGATCAAAAAACTTTAGATTTACAACTTTGCACTTTAATTTTGTAAAATTTCCTGGGGAAAACCTCCGATCTCCCCGTTTTAGTTGAATTGATTGATTGATTGATTCCATAATCCCCAAATCCCCCGGTGTGTGAAGGGGGCGCAAATGTTAAGCCCCGCCAAGGGCGCGGCCATACCTAGATACGACACTGTTTGTTAAAAACAAAATGTGAAAAACGTGTTAGTTAAAAACCGCAAAATGCATTACGCTTGTTGCAAAATAAAATTAAACAAAAGAAGCGGAAAAACTTAACTTTCCTTTTGATTTTTTTGGACGCTTTAGTTTTCTCTGGGGACTTCCATATTCGGCTGGACTGAACTTCATGTTATGGTAAAGCCTCATGTACAAACAGTATCAGTGGAATATCTGTGAAAATTTAAAAATCATAGATATCTTGCTAGGACTTGAAGGGGGTTTTACAATATATTGCTGTTTTTTGTGTTTGTGGGACAGTAGGGCAATAAAAGAACACTACAGTAAAAAAAATGGCCTTATAGAATTTCTTGTTAACCCAAAAAAGGAAGTGAAACCGCCTTTTCATATTAAGTTTAGACTAATGAAAATTTTGTAAAAGCCATGGACAAAGAAGGTAGTGGTTTTCAGTTCCTAAGAGAAATATTTCCTCAACTAAGTGATGCAAAATTAAAAAAAAGGGATATTTATTAGACCTGAGATAACAAAAAGCTTCTAGATGATCTCCGTTTTTAAGAACAATTAAATAAAAAGGAATTGGCAGCTTGGACGTGTTTTGTACGTGTACTAAAAGGATTTCTGGGCAACAAGAAAGATAAAGACTATAAAAGCCTTATAAATGAACTGTTGAAAACCTATGAATTACTAGGGTGTCGCACGTCTCTAAAAAAACATTTTTTGCACTCCCATTAGGTGCAGTAAGGGATAAAAAAGGAGAGATTTCCAGACACTAGGGACGCTGGAACCCATTTATGTTGGGCGACTACTGTAGGTTTTTAAAAAGGGATAATGCTACAGAACAAAAAAGGAAAAAGTGGACGTTTTTGTCGCTGTATCATATCTCGTGCAATATATTTTTTATTCACATAACAACCAATCCTCAGTAATGTTTTTGCATAGATTTCACATGTTTTATATGTTTATATTAAATAAATATATTAGATTGTAAAAATATGTCGTATCTTCTTTTTTCTCCCTATAACAGAACAATTGTACGTGTTACAGTAATTAGCTTATCATTTTCGGATTTAGGACTCTAAAATACATTAAACACACTCATTTTCATCAATGTTACTTTTAAAAATATTTAATTTGTTGACTAGTGTAATTTTAGTATTATTTTGGGTAGTTTATGTAAATATTAAAGGTGTAAAAAAAGTATTTCTAACGTGATTTTGGATATCATAAAAAACTGTAAAATAAAGATTGATTTGATTTTACTAGTACATAAATGGCCACTAAGTTGTACAATAAATAACTATTTATAATGTAATGGTACATAAAAAAAATCCAACAAAAGGTAGCTAGAAAGTTTAATTACATCTTCCTTTAAGAAATCATAATGCGCTTTTAACTTTGTTAGACCGACAAAAACCTGAGACGCTTCGCTAACGTTCCATGACTCGTCTTTTTTCGCACAAAGAAAGTCTTTGAACTTTTCTAAACTTTCGCGATATCTATCAGACAACGATAATCCCACCCTAACACCAGCCACAATTTTCTTATTTTTTGGATTTTTCGCTCTATTCTCGGCATCGATATTTCATTTAAAAGAAGATAGAGCTTAGAGCGTGGGACGTGCATTTGATACTTAACTGTCGTGTATATAGTTGATGGTAAATTGGAAAAAAGAAAAGTGTTCATTTAGTTCTAGCTTCAGTCAGATAACATAAGCTTATAATTGATACTCCTAATGTGTTTGGTTTTTAAAAGATATTGTTTTAGTTTAAAACTACCTTATGCTCAGAACTTATTAAAATGTAACTGTACTAAAAAATATTGATTTCGCAAAAAGATTTACTTAAATAACACTAAAATCTTAAACTTCTATTGTCTTTATTTGTCATTTGTTACACAACGTTTCGGTTAGTGATGTATCTCCAACCGTTTTCAAGAGATAATTAAAAACTATTTTTAAAAGCCACGACTTATATACTGTCCCTTGTTCACCGAAGCTTGACCGACATTTCACGGTTCAGCAACGGCTGCCAGATATTTGAATTATCGATGCTAGGCTTGCTAAATACATTTTGGTTGTTTGCAATTATTACAGCTCCTTTAATTTTTTCCAGTTGGTTTCTTTATGAACAGTTTTTGCTTCCGACCATTGCATGCGGTGTTGTTTTGACCAAGCGCGTACTGCAATCCCTGATTTCGACGTTTCACCTCGTTCCACAACTTTGAGTGGTCTTTTTGTTTTTCCGATATATACCTTACCAAATTCGCAGAGAATTTAGTAAATACAGTCATTATTTATTTCATTAATAACACATTGTTGTCTGGTCTCTTCTTAGAAAGAATGCTTCTTAAAGTAGTTTGTGATTTAAATGCCGTATTAATATTATACGTATTTGCGATTTTGCGGATCTTTTCCAAAGTTCCTTTAATATATGGAATTGTCATAAATATTAGGTCATGTGAAGTCTCGTTTAAGTTAGAGTGTTTTGTCTTATTTTGATATTTTTCGATCGTTTTCTTTACCAGTCTCTCACTGTATCCATTTTGCTTAAGATCCCTAGTTATATTACTTATTTCCTTTGCAGGGATTCCTTACTGTTACATAAGGTTACTGCACGATTGTATAGAGTACGTATAATCCCCTGTTTCGTTTCGTTAGAGTGATTAGAATTCGGAGTAAATATTGTCCAGTGTGGGTAGGTTTTCTGTAGACTGAGGTTTGTATATGTCCATTATTTCGTTTGACTAGAACGTCGAGGAAAGGTAGGGCCAAATTTTGCTTCTTCTCCATTGTTAATTTAATACATGGTCGGAGGCAATTTAGATATTTTAAGAAACCTTCAAGTTCTTCGTCATTACCTGTCCATACAATAAAAGTATCATCAACATATCTTAGTCAAACTTTTGGTTTTATTGATGCAGTTCTTATTGCGTGTTCCTCAAACCATTATATGTAAATATTTGCTACTACTGGGGAGAGCGATGAACCCATGGAAAGTCCATCATCCTGAGCGTAGAATTCATCTTTCACCTGAAAGTGAGAACTACGGAGGCAAAGCTCTAACAAGTCCATCAAGATTTGCTTAGTTACGTTACGCAAAACAAATAAAAGAAGATCTGCTTTAAATCATTTGTGACGGATTTTGAAAAGAGATTAAAATTAATATTTAACTTAATACAGCCTACAACCAAAAATAAGTTGAAGATCCGAAAGACTTGATGTTCATGTTTTTGGGGTCGCTAAATACGACCTCTTAAGGTCAGACTCAAGGGCATTTCAGGGTCAAATCGTAATCAAATTTGACGAGGTTAAAGTGACCACGGATTCGGATTCAGAGACCTCAAATACATAAGTATAATCTCTTCAAATTTGGTTGCGATTAATTTTTCAGATTTGACCCTAAAATGACCTTGATCCTGACCTAAAGTTCCGAAAGACTTGAACATGGTATATTTATGTTTTTGGGGTCGCTAAATCCGAATCTTAGATCGAGATATTTCAGGGTCAAATCATAGCGACCTTAAAAACATAGGTATACTTCCTTTAAATTTAATTACGAATAATTTTGCAGATTTGACCTAGTGCCCTTGACACTGACCTGATGGGATTAAACTGACCCCGGATTTAGATTCAGCGACCTCAAAAACATAAAGATACCCTGTTTATGTCTTTCGAACTTTCAATTTTTTTATTGGACTGCATAATTTTGCAGAATTGACCTTTCGACTTTCAACTTTTTTTTGTGAATCTGTGTAATTTTTGTTTGGATTTTAAAAGTTTAAAAGTGCTTTATGCTCAGATTTTATTAAAATGTAAATAAACCAGAATACTGCATTTTGCGAAAAGCATATGTAAGAAAATGTGCTTTTTATACCAACCTTGTAAATAAACCTGCTAAATGGTTAAATTAAGCGAACCAAATAAAAAAAGATCCGTATTGGATCTTTTGTAACTAGGGTTGCTAATTCGTCACAGAGCTAGAGAGGGAAATATGAAATTTTTTAGCGGTTTTTTGAAAAATATACTTAAGCATAACAATTTTAATCGTTTGGCGTTTAAAAATAATACCTAATTATAAATTTCGTATTTTTTCAATTTTATAAATTGCTATTGTTGCTAATGTTAAGTAGGTATTAGGTTTAATTATTTATTTTTAAAATATTTTTGACAATTACAAATTTATGTTTTTTTGATTAAAAAAAAAAACTTTATTATGTGAGAAAAGTATCTAAATAAAACACTAATTAATTATTTTATTTTAATAACCCAAAAACCGTGCAAAATGGAACAAAAAAAAGGAAATTAAAAATATTATATACTTTTGGTTAAATAAATATTATTTTGAAACTATAAAACAAAAAAATACCAAAGTTAAAGAGTTTTCTAGAAATTGATAAAAATATATAAAAAAAACAATAACTTAACCATTATAAAAGGAAAACAAAATACTACTTAAAAGGTTTTCTAGAGATTAGCAGAAACTGTATTCTTGAATAAAGAAATATCATTCTAATAATTTAAAAATTGCTTGTATCGATATTTCTTTTGGTTCTTAGCTACATCCAGAAGCCGTTTGTTGCCTTTAATTGCCTGATAAAACTCTTAGTAGCTTTTCTCTGAATTATTTTATTAATTTTCGCCACTTAATGTTCATTAAAGAAAAAATACGTCGGGGAAATGCAGAAGTCGCAGGAATGCTTAGAGCAAAAGAAATTATTACAAATTTTTCAAGACCTGTTGTATTTTGAAAAATAAATTACCATTCTTGGCTGATTGTGTAAAAATGTCAAAGATTTTTTTTTAAATAGGTTCTTTTACTAACATAATTTTATTAAATAATTTTTCTTGGGTAACTAAATTTTTTTAATTTAATTTCTCCATTAAACTGCGAAAAAATTAAAAGAAAAAAACTTTTTTGAATAGGTTTCTGAAGAGAGATTTCTTAACTTAACCAATATAATATTATCGGTATAATCCAAGTTTTTTTTAACATAATTAAGAACATTATCATAAAAATAAAAAATTATTCTCTATTGTTACTTTTTCATCCTGACTCAAACAACGATAAATCATGTTCTAACTCCAAAACCAAAAAACCTTTTATCTTTTCTAAACCTAATTTTAAATTTGAAGTCTTTTACATGTTTGAAAAGATCGATACATGTGGACAGAAAGGAGGGCAAATTGCGTCCTCCGCAGTAGCTGAGGAGGACGGAGGACATTTTGGGCTAAAGGAGGACAGTCCCCTGGCAGTAACTGCGAAAGACGGAGGACGGAGGACATTTTGGTCCAAAGGAGGACAGTCCCCTGGCAGTAGCTGCGGAGGACAGAGAACATTTTGGTCCAAAGGAGGACAGTCTCCTGGCTGGAGGACGGTTGGTAACCCTATTTGTAACGAATTGTTTTTTTCGAGCAAACAAAGATCTTACATCGAACAGTTTTTAAAATCAGACAAAAATGATACCTAAATAGAAAGGAAAAATGACCAACAAAAAATTAAAATAGCATTTCAATTGGCCTTATTAAATATTAAGTAATTTTTATTTGGTTTTAAAAAGAAATTGTTCAAGTTTAAAACAACTTTATGCTCAGGTCTTATCTAAAATGCAAATTAACCAAAAATATTGCATTTCGCAAAAAGCATATACGAAAATGTGCTTGAAACGTTACATTAACTTTACACTAACCTTGTAAATAAACATGCCTAATTTAACTAAAATCTTCCCGCCGCATTACCAAAAACTTGTCCTTTCAACCTTTGAGTTTAACCGATTCGAAACGAGCGTTGAGTTTGTGGTTTGGGAACGTTTCCAAGTTTCACAAAAACGAGTCTGCTTTAGAAACTTGTAACTGAGGTATATGGGATAGTTTACCGTTAACCCGTAGGAATCTGTTATACCTAAAATTAAAGCTTAGAAGTTTAAAAATCCAATTGGTTCAAATGGCAAATTTAAATATTTACTTAAAAAATAGATTTTATGTTTAAACATCCGGATTTCAAAAGCACAAAGAGCAATAAAAATATGTATAGGGACTACGTTATCCTTTTACAAAAAAATGAGTAAGTCAAGAATGCATACAAATATAAACTTTTTTTTTCATTAAAACTGTTTGATAATAACCTGTCAGTACAATTGTTTTCTCGATATGGATATATACCAACACTAGTTTGATACTGACAATAGTCCACTGAGACAGATAGCCCAGAAGGTTTCGAAAAATATAAGCGAAAATCCTACAAAGACACAGATAATAATATTTCACCATAAAATACGAACTTTATCACCATCCATACAAATACAGAACCATTAAATATACCCACAGCCACATATAAAATACCTAGGCATCAGTTTTGACAATAAGCTTAATTTCAAACACCACTTGACAAATATGAAAAAGAAAATGATTACGAGAAGTAACACAGTCCCTAACATATAGAAACCATGGAATTAATATCAAGACTGCCCGCCATATATACAAGATGGTTTGTCGACCAATTATCGAGTATGGATTTCAAACTTTACTACACTATAGAAATGAATTTTAACCATTCCTAATTTTCTTATATTATCTCTAAAATTAGTTTTTTTCGTTACTTTAAACATCCTTATCTTTTTTACCACTGCCGTATCCTATATATATATATATATATATATATATATATATATATATATATATATATATATATATATATATATATATATATATATATATATATATATATATATATATAAAATAGCACTAGGGTTCAAAACCGAATACGTAACACTAAATATTTTTCTGGGTGATAAATAATAATTGAATTTTTTTTAAAATATAGTGTATTCAGAACACTTCAAAGAATTTATTTCCGTTAAAAATTTATCTTAAAGTTACTTTTTCAACAAGTTAGACAATTGTCAATTAACATTTTTTTTTGGAATGTTCGTCCTCATTATTAATTAAAAAAATGCTTAAGTAGTTGTCGTACAATTTTTTTACTTCGTGAAGCCCTTCTTATATACATATTTAACAAGATAAAGCCATAAAAAATTTTAAAAATTTTATCCATTGTTTATAATAATTTTATAACTAACTACAAAAACCTAGAAAGCATTAAAATTTTTCAAACTATCATGGCGTGATCTTGTTCGGTATAAATATAAGAAGAGCTCCACGACGCGAAAAATTTAACAATTATTTAAACTTTAATGTACAGGGTGTCCTATTTTGGTGTGTTTTACGGGGTTTCTCGCTTATGAGTGAAGTTACAAAGATGGAGTTTTCGCGACACCGTGCTACTTTTTTGTCAAACGAAAGATGCCGCAAACAGATTTGTCCTAGCCCCCTTGGTTTCTTCGCTACAGGGTGATTTTAAAAAAGTTGTATTTTCGGTTACCCCTTGTATCTCAGGTATCTGATTACTTATCGAAAAGATAAAAACGGGCCCTTATAGAACTTTTTACGCAGAATATAGTGGCGTACTTGAAATCTTTGTCGAATTTACTTTCTTTGAGATAGTAGCCAAAGTTGCACTTTTTTAAATGGAACACCCCGTATATTTTTCGTCCGATGCTTGGTATACTGAGCTTTCTAAAAATATAATATAAACCGGTCAACAAATGAACCTGGCCACCCTGATTTTTATCTAAATTCGACGGCCCATAACTTTTTAATTTTTAACCGATTTTTTGAATTTTTTTATCCCTTAGAAGGAAATTTTATTGGCTTTGAGCTACTTGTGGCTAATTTTTTTAAACGTTACTAGGGCTACGTTATACAGCGTATTAAATAAACATGTCACATTTTTGACGAAAATCAAAGTTCTCCCAGTTTTACAAAATTGAAGAATATTTCATTTTCATCACATGATTAATAACTGAACCATTACCTCGAGACATTTTTGCATTTTTATTTTAAGAGTTGGTTATTAAAGAAATTACAGGGGGGCTATTCAAAAAGTAGTACATTTTGCCAATTTTTTCATATAAATTAAGATACTTTTACTTAAAACAGTCGGAAAACCATTAAAATAAAGACTTTTGGGTCCAATAAAAATAAAAATAATAAATGCAGTTAAATAAACGAATGCATTATACAGGTTGTTTAAAAATTAAATGGTACTGGGCATGTGCAAATTTTATAAGAATTCCTGAGTCCCAAATCTATAAAATTGAAAAATATTTTGTTTTTACCACATAGGTGAATTAACTGAATCATAACCTCGGGACGTTTTCGCAATTTTGATTAAAAGTTGGTTATTAAAAAAATTACAGAGGGTTATTAAATGTAGTGCATTCTTACCAATTTTCTAATTACATTAAAGTAATTTTATTTAAAACCAAGACAAAAACCTTAAAATAAGCACCAATATACCTGGTTAAGATAATTTAAATAAAGGCAATTAAAAATTATACAGGATGTTTTAAAAATTAATTAGACAAAATGGAGAGCATAATGTTAAGAGTTCTTATGTCCTAATTTTTTTTACAGAGTGATACACCTAAACTGTTGTTGTAAATTGTTTTTATAATTTTACTATAAGTTCCTTGAAAAATAAATACAGGGGTTATACAAAAAGTACTGCATTTTGCCAGTTTTCATTTAAATTGAGGTAATATCACCTGGAAGTAATTTGAAATCATTATGATAGAAACCATTACTCTAATAAAGATAACGACAAAAAAATGGATTAGAAAACCTACAGAATATTCTAAAATTTGTAAGAATACCTGGGTCGCAAATCTATAAATTAAAAAACCTAAGCCTCTCGGAAAATTTATGCCAATTTTTGTTTTAAGTTGGTTATTAAAAAGAAATTATTGGGGTTTTTCTAAAAGTTTTATTGTTTTTTGGTAATTCCTTTTAAAAAATAAACTTTTTATAGAGTTGTTAGAAAAAACACCAATTTTTTTATTTAATTTATTCTATTTAAAATAAGATTGGAATTTTTTAAACATAAAATTAAGAAATACAATAACAATTAAAAACTTCTAAATAAACAACTAAGGAAAAGGTAAAAAATAATTCTTAAATATACATTATTAAAAATAATTATTAACTAAAAAAATTAATTATTAAATAAAATAAAATTTTAAATTAAAAAAAAAAAACTAATATTTTATTGGACCTCCGCGAGATCGAAGAACAGCTAAACATCTTCTTGGCATGCTTTCCAGCAGGTGATTAATAAGTTGTTGTGGAATTAACTGCCATTCCTCTAATAAAGCTTGTGATAGAGCTTCGATAGTTGCTGGCTGGGGATCCCTTAACGATAGCTGTTTCCCAACCTAGCCCTTACATGTTCAATGGGATTAAGGTCCGGAGACCTCGGCTACATATCATTCTTTGGATATTGTTGTCAACAAAAACTTGGTTAACGATCATTGCTCTATGTGGACGAGCATTGTCGTCCACATAAACTCTCTTCACAAAATTGTGCAAAGGTACAACATTGGGAATTAGGCACATGTTTCTGTAACGAACGGCGTTCATGGTTTCTCGTGGTAAAATGACCAACTCAGTTCTCCCATTAACCATTATTCCACCCCACACAGTTATTCCTCCACCACCAAAAGCAACCCGTGATTCCATCATTTCTTCTCTATACCGCTCCCAACTTGTCTCCACACCATAGTACGACCATCAGGACCAGAAACATATTAAAACGAGATTCGTCACTGAACATACAGTTTTTGCCAGTCTTGTTGGCCCCAATTTTGATGCTGTTGTGCCCACGTTCTTCGTGCAGCCCGATGTTCTCTTAAAGAAGAGGGCAAACCGCGTCTTCTTGCTCTAAGGTTTGCATCATGAAGGCGTCTTCTTAAAAAGTTTGATTCAGAAATTAGGATACCAGTTGCTGCTCTCAACGAATTATTTATTTGAGTGGCATTCCTGGTAGGGTTGCGGCAGGCTGTAATGCGTATAAATCTATCGGAATTTATATTTGTTTTTTAGGTCTGCCTCCACCATGTCGATATTGAATATTGCCTGCTTCTCTCTGTCTAGTAATTACATTACCAATAACCGACCGTGCTCTGTTGTACATTTTGCAATTGCTCTATTTGATACCGTCTCTGTGCAAACGCAAAATATTTCTTAATTCGTTCTCACTTAATCGACTACGAACCATTTTGAAATTAAATAAATAACAAGGAAATTAAGGATCATTCAATATTGTAAAAAAATGACTTTTAAATTTTGATAAGTGGTAACTACGGTAACCTAAAGTCACGTTGAAATACTCTACCCTGAGTAACTAGAATACTTATGGGTATTTATTTACTTTTTTAAAAAACCGTCTAACCAGTCACAACAAAATAAAATGCTTTCGTTTTATTAAGTGTAAATGTATAATTTTCTTTTTAATTAATACTTTACTAGGGGATGGGAGTTAACTCCACTAAATTTATTAATAACCTAATTAGAAAGAATATAAGAAGATGCTCAGCTTTCCCACCTCTATTTAAATGGAAAAACGCAGTACTTTTGTATAACCCTCTGTATTTATTTTTTTAAGGAACGTATAGTAAAAGGTATAAAAACAATTACAACAACAGTTTAAGGTGTATCACTCTGTAAAAAAATTAGGACATAAGAACTCTTAACATTAGCAGCTCTCCATTTTGCTCCAATTAATTTTTAAACATCCTGTATAATTTTTAATTGCCTTTATTAAATTATGTAACCAGGTATATTGGTGCCTTATTTTAAGGTTTGTCTTGGTTTTAAGTAAAATTACTTTAATGTAATTATAATTAGAAAAATTGGTAAGAATGCACTACATTTAGTAACCCTCTGTAATTTTTTAATAACCAACTTTTAATCAAAATTGCGAAACGTCGAGGTTATGATTCAGTTAATTCACCTATGTGGTAAAAGCAAAATATTTTTTTTTCAATTTTATAGATTTGGGACTCAGAATTCTTATAAAATTTGCACATGCCCCAGTGCCCTATTTAATTTTTAAACAACCTGTATAATGCATTCGTCCTATTTAACTGCATTTATTATTTTATTTTTATTGGACCCAAAAGTCTTTATTTTAATGGTTTCCGACTGTTTAAGTAAAAGTATCTTAATTTATAGAAAAATTGGCAAAATGTACTACTTTTGAATAGCCCCCCTGTAATTTCCTTTAATAGCAACTTTAAGTAAAAAAATGCGAAAATGTCTCGGTAATGGTTCAGTTAATACACCCATGTGATGAAAATGAAATATTCTTCAATTTTGTAAAACTGGGAGAACTTTGATTTTCGTCGAAAATGTGACATGTTTATTTAATAACTGTATAACGTAGCCCTAGCAACGTTTAAAATTAGCCACAAACAAGCTCCAAAGCCAATAAAATTTCCTTCTAAGGGATAAAAAATTCAAAAATCGGTTAAAAATTAAAGTTATAGACCGTCGAATTTAGATAAAAATCAGGGTGGCCAGGTTCATTTGTTGATCGGTTTAGTTGAAACTTATTTTTATAAACAGCATAAAAACATGCAATTATTTACTTTTTAACATAGGCAGCTTTGGTTTAAATTAATGACAGTCAAATTAATCAACGCCAAATGATTGCTATTGAATTTTTTTAATGCTAGTTCCTAGATTATCGTTATCATTTATATAAAAAATATGGCACAAAACCAAAATTTTAAACATTTTGAAAAGTATGATATGAATGGATGTTTCATATTATCCAACGAAAGACGTCGATGAGGCGGAGCTTTATCTAAATAGGTACGTTAGAAGAACGAATAATATATTGTTTTTAAATTTGACTTTTTCTCGATTTCTATAGATATCCTGAAAGAAGACAGCCTAATAGGCGCATATTTTGTAAAATACAAAACAATCTAATTCAATATGGGTCATTTAATAAACCTATAGGCCGAAAAATTATAGTAAGATAATGAAGTAGCTAAAATAAATGTTTTGGCATCAGTTGAAAATACCCCAGGGACATCTTGCAGGCAAATAGAAGAAAATATCGAAAAATATTGAGGCGACATAAGTTCAAACCTTACAAGTATAAACTTGTGCACAATCTTCATCCTGGCGATCCTGAGCGGAGGTGGAGTTTGCTGGTTTCTCAATGTAATGTGAAGGGCAGAATAATTTTGAAAGGAAGATCATTTGGTCGGACCGGCCCATTTTACCAGTGCGGGTATCCTCAATAGGAATAACTCAAGGTTTTGGAGCCAGGAAAATGAACACGTTATTTTCCCAAGGGCACAAGGGGAAGGTTTGGATTCAATGTTTCTTTTGTTTTCATTTTGGGAAGAAGAATTGAATATTGATTTACCAAGGGAGTGGAATTCTGATAGATACATACAAATCCTTCAGAAAAAGCATTGACTATTATGGAACATATTCCCTTGGATCAAGTAAATGACATCTATTTCCAACAAGATGGAGCTCCGGCTCTAACTCTCGTGATACAACACTGGTTGGAACAGCATTTTCGTAATCGATTTATAGCCATGCACGGACCTATTCGATGTCACCACGGTCTCCGGACCTCTCAGTTTTAGATTATTTTTTTTGTGGGGATATTTAGAAGGTAAAATATACTCGAGGAGGTATGAAACAATTGAGGAATTAAGAGGCCACGGAAAATGCCTTTAGAGTTGCGAGCCTGCTCTTTCATATTTGAAAATGCTTTAAGAAGACTACAGACGCTATGCAACAATGCATAGAGACCTCATGGTCACCAATTCGAACAGTATTTAAAAAAATTAGTAGTTAATTTTTGTCTTTTAAGGCTAAGAACAATTCTGGCGTAAAATTATTATTTTTATCCATTAGGTTGTCTTGTTAATAAATGTTTATATTACTAGATTATTTTTGGTGCGAGAAGGCATTTGACGTTGATTAATTTGACTGTCATTAATTTAAACCAAAGCCGCCTATGTTAAAAAGTAAATAATTGCATGTTTTTATGCTGTTTATAAAAATAAGTTTTGACTATATTATATTTTTAAAAAGCTCTTAGTGTGACAAATAATATGACGAAAAAATATATGGGGTGTTCCATTTAAAAAAGTGCGACTTTGGCTAATATCTCAAAGAAAGTAAATCCGAGAAAAATTTCAGAGTACCACTGTATTCTGCGTAAAAGTTCTATAAGGGCCCGTTTTTATCTTTTCGATAAGTAATCAAATACCTGAAATACGAGGGGTAAACGAAAATACAACTTTTTTTAAAATCACCCTGTAGCGAAGAAACTAAGGGCGCTAGGACAAATCTGTTTGCGGCATCTTTCGTTTGACAAAAAAGTAGCACGGTGTCGCGAAAACCGCATCTTTGTAACTTCACTCATAAGCGAGAAACCCCGTAAAACACACACACGAAAATAGGACACCCTGTACATTGAAGACGAAAGTTCGAACAATGTTGTTAATTAACAATTGTTTAACTTCTTGAAACATTAACTTTAAATTTAATTTTCAACGGAAATAAATTCTTTGAAGTGTTCTGAATACACCATAATCTTTTAAAAATTTTTAATTAATATTACCGGCACAAAAGTTAGTTGTTTGTATATTTGACCGGACCCACCTACAAACAGATATTTTGACCCTCCCCCCTCGGTCACCCTCCAGATTAAATAATTTTTTTTTTATTGCTGTGACAGCAGTTTTTTACTTTTTTTGGGTTTTTTGCACTTTACTCAAATCTGGAAGGTGACCGGGCCAAACGGACTTCAAATTCGAAAATGTACAAACAACTTTTTTTTGTTTGCGGGATTGCGGGTATATTTAATACCCCAAGAATATATATTTATAAATAAAAGAGATAAAGTTGAGACTTTTTTATCGCCAATTTCCTCTTCTTTAAGGTTTTTTTTGCAATTTCCGCTATCTCTTATGGTTTTTGAGTTATCATCATAAATCGAAATGGCTTTTTTTTTAGTTTTTTCTAATAACAATTGCAATTTTTATTGGCAGAAAAAATCCTTAAAACGCTTTTTTCAGATTGGCATTCCGCATCGAATGAGCTATCGCACATATTTTTCGAAGCCTTCTTACTATTTTTCGGAGGAAACACACTAGACTAAGACCGATTCCAAGTGTTGCCGTTGCTTGAATCGAGAATGTACACTAACGTTGCCAAATCTAATTCTTTCAAAGAAGCAAACGGTAATAAAATTAATTTGCCCGCCTATAAAATTTGAGTTAATTTAATATAACGGTATTAAAACTATAAAAACATTTTTAAATAAAACACTTTTTACTTGTTCATAATTACAAACTGACAAATAACAAGATTTCCATTTGTAACTAAAAAACAAACCATAATTTGTTTACTTTAAATTAAAAAGTAATAATTTATTTTAACCATAATAAGTACTTTTGTATACACATGAATATTTTACACGGTAACTGTTCGAATATTTAATTTGTAGACGTTTCTTGCGCAGCAGATCAAACCAATAAACTATTTTCCGCAAAATTAGTTTAAATTACGTTTTGGCTCTAACAATGATAAATTAGTTTCTTTTTTGGTCACAAAAGTTAGCCTAAGATTAGGAACAAATCTCTTTTTTAAATATTATTATATACTTTTTAGCAACGTTTTTAAAAAACGAAAAAAAAAAAATTGTTAATAAATAATTTAAGGCTGTTATCGTGCTCAACGCTTTTTTCGAATTCTTTTATAATGAACTTTAAAGTTCTAGTAGATATGTAGGTTTTTACAATATCGATTATATCCTGTTAAATACACCTTTTCAGAAATAAAACAATAAATTTGCTTAATAATATATTTTTAACCGACTTGTTTTGTACCAATTGAACCTAAATTAAACCGATTTTAAATAACTTGCACATAACATTATAGTTATCAGAGGATGCTCCAAATTTTGAAATTTTAAGGTAATAAAACGATCGTAAGACTTAAGAAGTTTCCAGAATCAGCGGTTAAGCGTACCCATTCAAAACACAGCGGTAATCTAGTGTGACGTCACGATAGATTAAAGCGCAAAACCATCTGACGAATTTAACATGTATTAACTTTTAAAAAGCTTTGCCAAAAATTTACCCATTAAGCATATCCCGATTCAAACAAATCATGTGATTTGGAAACGTTCCCGAATTAACTGAAAACTAATCTGCTTTCCAAACTTCTCTTAGCAACTGAGATAGTTTAAGGTTTAAAGAGATAATTTCGGTCATTGAAATTAAATTATGCAGAACTTTATATCGATTAAAATAAATACCGTTTAATTATAAGGATTTCACCTGGTTCAGAATGTATGTACGGGGTAATCCAACGAGAAATAAGCAGGACCTTTTCCTCGTATTTAAAGATTATTTAAAATATAAAAATTGTAAAATAGTCATCTTTTGATTTAAATTAGAAAATAAATACAAAAATGTAACAATAAATGCCGGAAATGACAATAAACCAGTGTTGTAGTTAGTAGCTCTAACTGGGTTTGTTTATCTCCCAGAAGATAAACAAACCGTTCGTAATCGCCCTTTACTATCTATATATGCGTTTAAGAGAAAAAAGTTACACAGTAGTATATCCTAATTTTAATAAAGTTTTTTGATAACTAATTTCTATAGGGCATTATTAATCTCAATTTTTCTTAATCCTAAGTTGGAAATAATCAATACCATACCTTTTTTAAACGTGAAATAAGGAACTGTTCTTGTTCAGGTTCGTGTGCGACCTGTAACTGGCTAGTGGTTACGATGAAGTGAGTACTAAAATTGATAATTGATACATGAATACTGATTTTATTGACATATTTACACGCTTATATACAAAATCAAAGCCAATTGTAGTTATACAATTGTCTTTAAAAAAACTAATTCCTATAACAATAATACAAAAATAAAAAGTGCTGATAGTCGATTCCCATTTCTGGCCCGCATGCCGTCGATCTGCTGAATCGCATGTAGTCTAGTGACCAACTTAATGGCTCGCGACGTTTGCTGGGTTCCAATACCGGGTGGTTATAATATGTTTAATTTATTGAATTAAACAATTATCTCTAGAACAATAATTATTTTCTTTAATATTACCTAATTGAAACTAAAAAAATATTCTATATATTATAAATTTAAATCTTATTATCTCAAAAATTGTAAAAGTAAGATATTTGGTATTAAAAACAATTTTTCAAGTTACTTGCTAGATTGAATCTCTTCGGTTCAGGCTTAAACTCTTGCACGCACAGAGTCGATTGACTTCACCAAACTTGCAGATCACCCGAAAAAAATAAAAAAAACTCTTAATTTTTTTTCAGTTAACTTTAAAAAATTTGGGAGATTTTAAAAACTTTTTTCAAAATTTAGACGTTATTCCACAAATAATGAAATAACAGATTAATTTGTTGCGATAGGTACCTACGTTATTATTTAAAAAATAAGGTATCTAGTATTAAATATAACTTAAATCTAAAATTTTTGGGAAAATACGGCAAAACCAGACGTTCTTTAGAACAAAAATTACCTTTGTATCCCTTGCACTAAAGAAAGAATTTGCTGAAGTAGGGAAATAAGAGTTAACCCAAGAAGACCGTAATTAGCTCATAACAGCCGTCGAATGCGAAAAACAATAATATAACGACAAAAAAGCCGCCCTTCCGAAATAATCCGGAAGAAAACATAACATTAGCTAGCTAACTACGGCGAAAGTGGAAAGGAAGTAAGTCAGCAGTTTTTGGATATAGTTTGTTCGTCAAATAAAGTTTGTTTTTAATATTTGTCAAAGAGCATCTTCAAAAATGTCCGAAATGATTGTTAAGGTCTAGCAGATTAACGGCCGAGTGCTGATCGGGTTGTTAAATTTAGCAATGGACTTAGCAATTGTTAAAAGTTAACAACGGTTTAGAATGTTTAAAAAAATGTCAGATTTTGACAGGTTGCCTACCAAAATCTTTGAATAACACTGACAATGACGTTTTGTTAAACATTCTAAACCGTTGTTAACTTTTAACAATTGCTTAGTCCATTGCTAAATTTAACAACGCGATTATCACTCGGCCGTAAATGTATTCTTTCTTCTCTAAATACAAAAAAAATCGTCTGAGCTGGAGGGCTTACCAGCAACCATCTTTAAAAAATGTGCTTCAGAGCTTGCACTCATCCCAATTCGCCATTTTCAATTGCTTATAACACGGGCATTTGGCCGGAGACCTAGAAAGGTCTGCATCCTATTCCAATGAAAAAATCTAAAATTCTCCCTTCTAATGGACCCCTTGCATAAAATTTGATTTGATCCAAAACCACATCAAATATCTTCTTTTATGTATAAAATAAAGTTTACGTCTAGTCCTTTAATTTGTAGTCAAACCAAAAGCCCATGTGACGACACAAGGGTTAGCTGGTTGAAATATTAGTTTTTTTTGTTTTTTAAATTAATTTCATTCCGAACAAAAAGAAAAAATCCATTGCGTTCCTTTATTTTGATTTAAGATAAAATAATGTAAAAGATTTTTACACCGTCAAATTCCATCGCAGCTACACAAAAAAAAATACATTTCACAAAAAACAGGTTATATCTCCAAAAACTGTTTGAGAAAAACACCTTGTAAGTAATCATAATTACAGACTTTTTGAACCAATCCTATACATTTTTGTTGTTGTTACCTTAGTTACTGACTTTTAAATTAATGCAATACATTTTTTGTTCAGGTATTTTTGCCAAAAAAAAAAACATAAGATAGTATTATAATTTTCTAATAAAATAAATGGAAATAACTTATTTACTGATGAAAAGTCCAAAGTTTTTAAATATACAGAATAACTCATTGCGGTCTCACCCATGGTGTAATAGTGAAACTTGGCGCCGTGGCATCGATCAAACCTTGTGAATAGGTGTGATTAGCGAGTTGTTTATTGTTTTCGCGGAAAGTTTTGTATTGGAATTTTAAATGTTTGTAATTCTGTAAATTTCATATAAAAAAATATTGGCCGAAGTGATTTCAATTTATTGCAGAGTAATGGAAAAATTTATTAATACCTAAATTTTTGAATTATCCTAAATTATACATGTCAAACAATATAGATTCCGTCACAAAAGATCCAAAGACGTTTTTTTTTTCTTTGTTTTACATAACTGAAAGAAGTTCCTTAAGTTTCTGGGTGATTCCTAGATGGTGGCTCTTGAAATATTCAAGACTTTTGACGAGATGCCATAATGCGCTCTTTAACAAACTTCCACCTAACTTTGTTCCTTGCTCTTCAGTTTCCTTTTTGGTCAACGTATATCAGTTTTTGGATGGTCACTTTTTCTGCCTTCACCAAGTTAATTTTGGGGTGCCTCAGGGCTCAGTACCGGCACCAACTCTATTTCTTCTTTACAACAACAATCTTCTTTTTACTACGATCAAAGTTACTCTTAGTTTTGCTGACGATGGTACTCTTTTTTTTAATATTTAGTTTCCCAAGCCAGAATATATATCTGATTTGAAAAACAAGCGCGAAAAATACAGACATCTGTTTTACAGGACCTTAAATTAATATTAAATTGGGCGCCAAAAATATTCTCCAGTTTAATACATCGAAAATACAATAATGTCTGCTTTGGTGAAAAAAGTTCGTCAGAACTCATTCTTGTGCAGATATAATTGTCAAGACGTACTTTGAATTTTATACACATAATTCAAAAAACCTGCCTTAAATATCAAAGATTAAAAAGTGACATCAACAAAAATGATCTACTACTACTAAGTGAATTGCTTTAAAATAACCACTTTTTTTAGAAATATGCTTCAAATCTAGGCGTATAAAAATGTGCCGCCGAGTTCCACTATCACATATGCAGTGTGTTTATTACACCAAACGTTTCAGCGTGTTTTCCTCCTATCATAACTACTTGGTTATCATTTGACATAAAAGCATAAGGTTTAGTATGAAAATTCGCGTAAGTATTCTAATTACCTGTGAAAAAATAAAGAAGATATGTAAAGTGGCTTCTGAAATTTTTGATTTTAAAAATCGCCAATTTTACTACTAACTGACTGACTTATTCACTCATCAAAATTATAAGGCACTTCAGGGAGTAGAAATTTTAAGTATGGTATGCAATTAAATATTTTTGGTGGGATCGTTTTTTCTTTAAATATTTAAAAAGAAAAATAGGCAAAAATTATTTGTAAGACATATGTGATAATTTTGGGTATATTAATAAAAAAAAATTATCTTATAAAGAACAGGCTACTAAATTATATCTCCATTTCCTAACTCCAATAATGCTTTTTTAACTTCTTGCGTCATCAAACAGCCTATATCGCACCCGAAGTCTAATGCCTATCCAGAGGATTTATACCTTCGTATCCATGGAAACAGTCTAGGATATTCGACTATGGCGCTTGAATCTCTTTCAAACCAAATTCGACAGTTAGTAGACAACGTTATAAAATAGACTGCTAAGCGTTAGAATTTAGGAAACCGCATGAATTGTTTAGATTTATTTATCCAGATATGTTCAAATGTGAAACACAAAGTTTTCGGAAACATGATGTGAAATATTTTATTGTGTGAGAGTTTTGTTTGATTGATTATTTTAATTTTTGTATATTCGTCATGTCTGTCCATGTGTCATTTATACTGGGTTAGTGAAAAGCCCGCGTGGCTTAAATATCTTTAAACATGCAAAAACTGCGTTTACAAAATTTGGTATATGGCAATTTTTTGGGGCATGCAAAATTACAGTCCTATTGGCACGGTCCTAGATTTTTCAGTACACGTAATTTTTTTGTTATTTTATAAGAAACGTGCCATTTATTTTTAATGCAGTAAATTGGGCCTGTCAGATTTAGTAAAATATAAAAGGACTCCGAAACCCTATAACCCTCCCACCCCCCAACCGTCCCAAAATTACACCAGAGGACATGAAAATACATTAACTGATTATAGGTCAATTGCCTTACAAAAATGTCTAATACTGTAATTAAACCAATGAGCTAACATCAAAGATAGAGAAAGCATTTCATTTATAAACGCAATCGAGAGCTGCGTCCAACATGTTTTTGTTTATTATTGGCGATAGAATGGTACAAGCATAGTTTGTACTTACTTGTGAAATGATAATCCAGGAATCATATCCGTCACTTTACACACTTGGTTCTGCCTTACCATTTTAATTTATTAAAAGTACTCACACAAAACTGAAATTTATACAATTGTCACAAAAATTACCCAAACAACAAAAACATTTAGACTAAAACGCCATATTGAATGTGTCATCTGTCGAGCGAAGCTGAAGGTGGCAGAAGTACGCTTCTACGAAAAATAAGCTGTTGTCACGTTGTTGCGCCTTTATTAGTAGCTGTCAAAAAAGAGAATAATATTTTGACATCACTACTTTTCTGTGTTATACTTTATAGTAATAAATATAACAATACAACAGTAGAGCTTATTTTGATGTAATTTCAGGAATAAATTAAGTGAAATTTAACCATAATATACTATCAAGTAAATGAAACAGAAAAGATACTTGGCAGCCACGCTTTACGACAAATAGTATCTGTAGTAATCATTTTCCCGGGTTTTGGTGGATTTTATTGTTTCGAGTAAAGAGGTTCATTCATCGCTAGGCAGAACCTTAGAATGTACGTTTATGATGCCACGCTTATTCCAAATCGATGCTTTCTCCAGTTAACCTAACAGCTCATTGAATTAAACCTACAGCCACCCACAGTCACTAGACTCAACACACCACCGATCAAAGCCTGCCAGCTGACTTTTCTCTGTTTACGGGTTGTAAAACCGTTTGATCGTGAATTTCGTAATACAGTCACCTAAGCGATCACTACCCCATATCTTTTAACCCCACAAATTAAACCTCCATTTCCTCAACTCCACTACATATCAGAGCCAACCATATGGCTTTTACCTGCTTACTGGTAAAATCGTTTAATCGTGCATTTTGTCCTACGGCCAGGTAAACGATCACTATCCAATACCCTTTGAAAAATTATATTTCAAGCTTTGGTATGGGATGGAGTTGAGGGTAGGGGAGTGGGTGCGGAGTTTTTAAAATTTGGGTCAGATGGACCCCCCCTGACCTTTGGCGGTGATTTGGAGGGGGGTTTGAGGGGTTATCGGATTTCTTGCCATTGAGACTATTGATCAGCGTGTTGAGAACTATCAATTTTCAAAGTTTCAAAAAATTGCCAGAAACTTTTTTTTCATAAGGATTGTGCGGTGTCATTTTTAAAATTTTATCTCTACTAGTGGCTAAGATATGACAACACTGTATTTTTAGTAAAAGAAATAACAGCACTTAACTATCTTTAAAACCGATAGAGCCTTGTTTACAAAATTTGGTATTTGGGGATTCTTGGGCAAGTGGAATTTTAACAGTGATATCGGTACTGTTGCCAGATTTCCCAGTTTTGAGCTACACAGAATCATTTTTTATATTAAATAAAATGTCCTATTTATTTTATTGCAATGAATTGCAATTTAGTAAGGTTCCAAATTTTTAAAATTCTATCTTCACTAGTTGCTGATATAGAACATACCGCATTTTCAGTAGAATCAGGCAGGAGTGACAATACCACTGTTTAATTTTGCAGGCTCAAAAACTTCAAAATAAAAATGTTGTTAGCGTAGCTTAAACTGTTTTAAAGATATTTCGGCGCTGTTGTTTTTTTTTTAATTTGGTGTGGTTATATCTGGGGTACCGAAAGAGAATTTGGAATTGTTTTAAACTTGACATGCCCAATTTATTACAATAAAAAACGTGTAATTTACCTGTAACACAAAACTGGAAAATTTGACAACAGTGCCGATATCACTGTTTAATTTTACATGCCCAAAAATCACAATATACTAAATGTTGTAATATAAATGAAGATTTGGCGGTTTTAAAATAACGGTACTTTTTTTAGTAAAATTTTACTCATCGGCTTCCTTGCCAATTTTGATGATGTTTTCCATCCGGGGGTTTTTGGGGGCTCTGATCACAAACTTTTTTTCCCGACAATCTCTGGTTTTTGAGTTGTTCCTCTTTAAAATTAATTACTATGAAATTAAAACATACACTGATTAAGCATTTTCATATTAAACAAATACACCAAAATTTAGAGTATTTTATTACTAATTTTTAGTAAAAAAACACCTCATATGAATCTAATTTTATACCGAATATGTTGTATAAATGGTTGCCATTTGAGATGTTTTTAAGTGTTTGCCTAATCAGTGTATGTTTCCATCTGTTTGTAAATTTTTGTTGATTTTACTAGGGTCCTGTTTATCGGGGATTATAAGAGATAGAGAAAAACTTTAACCAGAAATATTTTGTGGATTTTTACGTAAATTTCAGTGGCAAACTGTTTTTTACCAGTTAAGCTTTTGGGTCTTTACACAAACTTTTTTTTAATGGAGCACCCTATATATTATTTTACCAGTTCACTGCAAATTAAATTACCTTATCAATGATTACCCTACACTTTATAGATAAGTCAGCCAAAACTACAATTTTTGCAATTTTACTTTTTCTTTATTATTCAAAAATAGGAAAACCTTTTAAGGAAAAGGGGTTATAATTAGGTTTTATTTTTATGTCAAAAATCTGGTTTAATATTTATGTAAACACTAAACTATTTTTTATTTAAAAACTCCGCAATTTTCTTATGGAAATCGGGTTTTGGCCAATTGTTTTCAAAATTTGCACAGTAATAGTTCTCAACACGCTGATCAAAAATCTTTACGGGCACAAAACCCGAGAACCCTTTTAACCCTTTAAAATCACTCAAATGTTTTTAAATTTTGCAAAGTGATAGTTCTTAACCCGCTGATCAAAAGTTTTTATGGGCACAAAACCCGAGAACCCCTCCAAGAGTCCCTTAAAGGGTACTGGGGATGTAATCCAAGAAAATAGGTCGTGAAATACGAATTTGAGGTTAAAACTTGAATGTTTGATATAAGTTACTTTGAAGAATCTTAAAACGAACTGTATTTTTTTTTGAATTCACCCCCGGGAAGGGGTAAAAAAATTTAAAAAATGGTTTTTTTGAAATTTTGAGAAAACGGTAAGTCCTAGAATTTTTTTTATAAAGTTGTAGAACGTAAAATTCTAGAGAAAAATGATTTTATAACTTTTTTTCCTAAAATTGAAATTAACTGACATAGGGCACCTAGAAGCTAGGGGATGATAACAGCAACTTTAAACAATCATAAATTATTGGAAAATTTTAAAACTCATAGTTTTTTTAATTATTTATACAATTAACAATTTTAATTCTAGAGAAGAAAAAATCTCTAGAATTAAAGTTGTTAATTATATAAATAATATCCAATCATTTAGGATTTTTTAAAGTTGCTGTTATCATCCCCTAGCTTCTAGCTACCCTATCTCAGTTAATTTTAATTTCAGGAAAAAAAGTTATGTAATTTTTTTTATGTAGAATTTCACGTTCTACAACTTTTATTTAAAACTTTTTTTTCTAGGACTAACCGTTTTCTCAAAATTTCAAAAACAACACTTTTTTATATTTTTTTTTCACGCCTTGCCGGTTTGAATTTAAAAAAATAATTACAGTTCGTTTTTGAATTTTTCAAAGTAACTTATGTCAAAAATTCAAGTTTTAACCTCAAATTCGTATTTCATTCCAAGAAAATAGGTCTTCTTGGACTAATGATTTCGACTGATAGTCAGTAGATAGTAGATAGGTTAATTGCTCTGCGGATTTTTTTTAAAGTGTTGTCGAATTGTGTAGCCACCAAAATATTCTTACAGAGTACTAGAGAGTGGCATCCTATGTACCTTGATTTCTTACAGGGTATGTTACCCCCTCCCCAATACCTCCTCCCTCGACTCCAGGCTTCAATCTTACCTACTACGGCGAATGTCAGGCTGTAGCTCTGTAACTATATGAGTGGCTACAATTCCACAATAGTAGCAAAAAATTCCGCAGAGCAATTGACCAAACTATCAGTCAACATAATTCCCAGTTTGAGGGTGCTCTTAGGGATGTCGAAAAGAGTTTCGGATTTTGTGCCAGTGGAGAAGTTTTAAAACAATTGGCCAAAATCCATTTTTATAAGAAAACTGCGGGGTTCCTTTAAATTATTATTAAATTAAATTTTACTTTAAACAACATTCTTTAAAACATCATAAACTAACTTTAAATATTTTTTTAACAAACAACTGATTAAAAATACTTAAAACTTAGTATATAAAAAAGTGTAAATTTTCATAGGAGAAAAATAAAATAATACCCAAATTTAAATGTAAATTTGTCCGAGGCACAAGCTCAAGCAATTAAATTCTCATTTGTATTTTAATCTGCTTCATAATTTTAAATAAAATTCCACAGTTGTACTATTATATTAAAATTACCTCATTTTTTTCTCAACAGGGATTTTTACTTTAATTTTTCTACGTTTCGGTGCCATAATTTAAATTATTCGGGAGCAGAATAAAATGGTTATAACTTGGCTACGTGACCAACAGAAATAAAATATTATTATAACTAAAAGTTTTCAAATGTATTCTTCAAAAAAGTTTAAGGTTTATGGAAGTCCAATACTATGGACTATTCGATTAAAAAATGTCCGGCCCACTATGAAAATAACTGACATTAAGGGGCCGTTATTATTCTGCGCAGTAACAAAATTCCACAAAATTGTGTAATGTGTTGCCTACATACACATTAATAAACTAGTTCGTGGGTAGGCAACATATTATACCTCTGACAGAGCCGAAGTCCCGTTTTCGTTACGATGAACGCCGCGGCGCGTATGAAACCATACGCGCCGCGCCGTATTAATTTCGATTGTTTTGCTTTGTGTGATTTTATTTTGTGGTTGCGAAAGTTTTTTGGAATAATAATAACCTTCCTATCTGTGTTCATTAAATTGTGACTGTAATTTTGTACCCAACCATCCTTCCATCTTCTACCTAAATTAATGCTGAGGTGCCCCAGAGCACCAACTATGTTTCTTCTTCATATCAACGATCTGTCTTTCACAATCAATTTTATTATTAGTTTTGCTGACGATAGTACCCTTTACTCTACTATCAATTACAAAAAACACGCGCAGGTCAATGCAAATATGTCGTTCCAAAGACCTTAAACTAATCTTGATTTGGGCTTTAAAAATCTTGTCCAGTTTAATGATCCAAGACACAGTCATGTTCGGTGTCGCGAAAAAAAGTAATTTAACCTTTTTGGCGTTACTTTAAAAATAACCTTAACTGGCACAAACACATTACATCCATGGCCTCAACTGCTTTAAAAAACTTGAATTTCTCTTTTGAGCCATCGGAGCATCTTTAAAATATTGTTTCATGTCGGGGAAATGGCGTTTCCTACAACTCTTATTTTCCTTGATTCCATTTAAAAAAGAGCTGCACTACGCTTACAGAAAATCCTGCTTCTCTTACCCACCGACGAGTGTAGGAAATAAGTCGCATTTTTATAGGTATTTTTACAGCTTCTGCTTCGAGGAGTTGAAAAGTATAATTTGTCCCAACAGGGCAACACGTAGTGTTACTTTTATGCATCCTTTTACAGTCCAACTCAAGAGGATCCAAACTTCCCACTTTTTTCGTTTCGCCATCCCCAGAGTGTCCAGACTGAAATCTGCTACCCACAGAAGTTTTTCCTTTTCCCAATTTTTAAATATTTAAGTCTGGTATAAATAAACTCTCTCTTATCACACTTTAGACACCCACGGTACGTTAGTATTGAAGCCTTAGCGTTAGCTGGTGTTTTACCTCTTTAATTGTCAAAATCAAACCACTAATATAAAAACTTTGAGTCCATTTTAGCATTAGAAGACAGTGAGCAGTTAGATCAAGAGTCAAAAAGTTATGAGTGTATTTTTACTATTTAACACTTCAAAATTTGCCATAAATAATTTTTGCTGCTACTTCAATGAAAGGTGGAAACCAACAATAATTTATGTTTTAAGACCAGGAAAATCGGAATAATACCTTAAAAAGTACGTAGCCACACAAAAAAGAAGAGTGCGTTGTAATGTACGTTCCATATATGTATCCTAAAGTAGTTTTTCTTCTGAACACAAATCCGGGGTCAAAATTGAAACTAACTTTAAAAACCAGATGTAAAATACCAAAAATTTACTAAAATAAACCAGAAAAATGCAGACTTTTGTTTTTTTAACTTCCAAATGTATATTTATTAAAAAAAAGACCACGAAAAATAAAAATCCTTCTTTAAAATTGATGTGTCGCGTAGAGTAGTGTTCTAACCTTTAAATCAATTTTAGAAATCGTCATTTTCAACAATCAACCGATCCGGGCGTTTTAGAGTTCGCGAATTACAAATTTAAAGTAAGATTTGCAAAATTTAACACGTCGAGTACAGTATGGCAAATCAGATATCGAAAACTCCTTCGAATTATACCAGATTCAATACCTCTTCTTGGGGAGTCAAGCATCGAGAATTTGAGACTTTCTGAACTCGCTTTTCTTCGGTCTTTTAGGGTTATAAGTTTGTAGTGTTGAGCATCAAGGTTTAAGGCCGAATGAACTCGTTTTTTCTTGGTCATTTAGGTTTATACTGTAGCTTTGGGAGAATAAATAATTGAATTTTTTAAATCTGATGCTTGATTCGTAAACAGCAACCCCTGATACGTCAATGTACGTTATGTGGCATAAATCTGTTAATTTTTGAAAATCTCGTCCGTCATATTCAAATGACCGTTTTGAATTTTGCAAATCTAATTTTGGCTTAGTAATCAGCGATTCCCAAAACTTCTGTACACCAAAGTTAACACTAATCGGTTGATTTTTGAGAAACGATGAATTGTAACGTTAATTTTAAGGTTGGAAAAAAACGTTACGAGATACATCAAATTTGAGGGTAAATTTTCATATTCTATGGTCTTCTTTATGAAAGTAATTTTGTTGGTATTTTTTGTAAATTTTTGATATTTTTAAATTGATTTTTGATATCAGGATGCTTTCTTAATGTGATAGCTTAATATGGATTCGTATTCAGGGGCAAACAAATCATGTATTTCATGTAAAGTACAAAGACCTTTTTTATGCGGCTGTGTTATTTTTTCTTTTTTAAAATTAAAAATAACCAGTTACTGAGCGTACAAGCCGACATTGTATGAGGAATACTTCCAAAGCGTTTACAAGAGAACGTATTTTTATTTATAGTAAAATTATATAAATAATAAACACGATGTATTAAAGCAACTTCGTTTGAAAAAAATTACTGTCAGACTTAATAATTCAGAAAGCCATAAATAAAATAGCAGAGACACAGTGAAAGATATTAGGGCAATGCGATTAAACTACACCCGGTTATCCCCAGCTGATATGTATCCCTGTGTTGGACGAATTAAGTAAGATAAGATGTTCTTAGAGCTCATCTTAAAAACTTAATACGGAAAATGTCGTTTAAGTTTGTGGAACACTAATCAAATTTTCGCGATGAACAAATTCTAACCAAACAAAATCGGTATTAACCACTACGTTAGGGTGGGTTTAGTTGATTTTGATTATTACGTCATTAATCATATGGTTTATGTCACCAAAATTTTTTGGTTTTTACCGTCCTCGGGAGCGTTTTCTAGAACGTTAAAAATAAATATATAGGTAAAATACAATCAGGAAAGACTGTTATTACCAATTTATTTTGGTGGACACATTTAATTTCTGAGAGGTGTTGTCTTTAAGCGTGATAGTAAATTGGAATAGTAGCTCTTTTGAAAGTAACTTGCGCCAACGTTTACATGCAAGCAAATAATTGAAGCAATTTCTTTCGGCATATAATATACAAAGGCAACTTGCTGCATACTTTTAGCAAGTTATTACATGCGCGTTTATACGATACAGTTTATTGCAATAGTATACTAAGATCTCTGGTTACAGAAAGAAACTTACGGCCGAAGGTGAAATTTCCTGACAGTATAAGTATATTTTAAATTATCATTAATTACACTTAAAATTGTAGTTATTTACCGGTTAAAATTAAAAAATCACTTTAATATTTAGGGTTCTTTATTTGGTAAGCTCTTTCACTCAATCTTGACATACAAGGAATTTAAAAGTTTTAAATATTCCCAAGAATTTTTTTTATGATTTTTTTGATTTTAGCCCACTTTTTTGTTTTTGGACTTTTTTCCACTTATGATTAGTTTGGGTATGAAGATTATGGAGTTTTCTATACAATTCGGTCTTGCTTGCATAGAATTTTTCAGCTATTGATTTTATGGCACTTTGGTATTTATTTTATTTTTATAAATTTTAGATTTTACTTGCTTCAACTTGGGACACTCTTCATGTAAGTTTATTAAAACGATCAGCGCTTTTCCACCATAATTGACGTTTAACTTGCATAAACAGGTTCAGCACAATCGAAATAAATATTTAATTACAACTCTCCGCAACCTGTTTAGACCAGCAAGAAATTCCTGCCGCACCTGCTTGCATCCAATTTTGCGATTTGCTAGGAGACTGCTCTCGGACAGCACTTGCATTATGCAAATAATTTAGGAGGCTTGAGACATTTAGAGGGATAGGGTCGAGCCGAATGTCACCTATTGTCACGTGGGGAAGAGAGGAATATCACGTATTTTTTTCAGCAAGACAGTGTAAAATTGCGAGAAAACTAGGTAAAAATAAGTAAAACATGTTTCTCCACTAAAAAATAGCTAACCCTGCCCAAGCTAATACAATAAGCTAATCTTACACAATGATATTTACTCACTGTAATTTAGTGTCTCTTTACTAGTTTTAAATACTAGTCTTAAATAAATAGCTATTTAACAAACAAGGATGTTAATAAGAGCGATTAATGATTTAGGTCATTTAACGTGCGAACCCAGCGAGCGGGTTATGGGTTGAGATTATTAATCGACAATTTGCATAATTTTGTATACGTAAACAATACTTATAAATAAACTATTGCCAAAGAAATTACCTTTTTTTAAACCCAACGCAATCAAGCATGAATTAGGTATTTACACTAAAAAACGCATAACAAATCTCACGTGAGATTAAGGGGGGGGGGAGATGGTCAAGCCAAATCTTACAGCATATCACTTGGGGGAATCAAAAGGTAGGAAGAGAAAAATCGCCAATATCTTGTAACGTAATTAATGGTCGCCCACTTGCAAATTCTCTTAGATACAAACTTGTGCAAGATTTACTTGGCAGCGTAAACACGCTTAACCCATCTATCATTTAAAACAATTTTACCTCGGGATATATATATATATATATATATATATATATATATATATATATATATATATATATATATATATATATATATATATATATATAATATATATATATATATATATATATATATATATATATATATATAGGTAAAAATATGATATAATTCAATAATAGGTACCCAAATTTCCAAAAAAATATAGAGCATTTAAATTAAAAAAATGCACCATCGTGACGTCACACTTTTTTTGACACCCTGTATAATCTAATTATTTTCCTGTTTCTTTGGTTATATATATATATATATATATATATATATATATATATATATATATATATATATATATATATATATATATATATATATATATATATATATATATATATATATATATATATATATATATATATATATATATATATATATATATATATATATATATATATATAACATATATATATAACAGTGTGTCCCAAATTGGTGGGGAATGTATGGGGATCTTGAAACACGAAAGATACAACATCGGTTAAATGGGGAAAGTTTGGACAATTATGTAAATTTAGCTTATCCGTTTACTAATGGCTTTAACTATTCAGGTTTTGAGAATTTTAAAAAAACCTGAAACATGCATTCTGAAAATCGGCCATATTTTCTTTATAAGTAAAATTTTTTAAAACGTGTAAAAACTTTTAAAGCAACTTTTTTGTAGAATATGACCGAGTAGTCAATTTTTATTTTCTACGTTTGGGGTTTTTTAGAATCATCATCAACTTTTTTTTTTTATATGGACGCCATATTGGATTTTTTCAGCCAAATAGTTTTTTTTTATTCTAAATTTCAACAATGTATAACAGGGTTATAATTTAAGAGTTTATAACCTTTTTTATTTCAAAAAACAAATTTTTTCCCTCAGTTGGCCTTGATTCCGGCGAACGTCATTTTTGTAAACAATAAAATTTTAAAGTAATTGGCAAAATAGATAAGCTAAACAGACATTTTACAGAAAGGGGTTTTCGCGAACATAGCTATAACGTTAACACCGTGTTACAATAAAACTACACGAAAGAAGTTAATTGAAACAAGTGAAAACAAACACAATGAAAAGTGGCAAAAAACTAAGTTTCCCCACTAAAATGAAAATGTAAAATAACGACTTAAAATTCAAAATGTTGTCCATTTCTCTCAACATATTAACGATATTTTTTTAAATGGTCCTAACTTCTATGAATGGTTGACTTAGGTATGTAAAATTCTCTATCAACATCCCTGAAGATTTTGGGGTTTTTTTTAAAATGTTGGTTAACTGCAGCATCTCGTTGTCGATTTTCTTTAACGTACTTTTTTTAGGTCTGGTTTTTAAAACTTTCAATTCAAACAAATTTGAAACCCGGAAAGTATGTTCCTTTAGGATGCTGCCTTTCAGGAAAATTGTCGAAATAGTTTGCGCAGCTATTACATTTCTTCTGCTGCCAATGACGCTAGATGACATTCGCCGTAATCAAGGCCAACTGAAAAAATATTTGTTTTTTGAAATAAATAAGGTTATAAACTCCTAAACTATCATGTTATACATTGTTAAAATCAGAATAAAAATCACTTTTTTGGCTGCGAAAAAATCCAAAAAGGCGCCCATATAAAAAAAATTAAAGTTGATGATGATTCAAAACCCGAAACGTAGAAAATTTTAAAAATTATATATATATTAAAATTATTAATTTTTAAATTTAAATTATATAAAATATATTTTAAAAAATTTTATTAAAAAATTAAAAATATATATAAAAATATGTATAAAATTTTTATAAATATTAAAATATTTAATATTTTTATTATTTTATATATATATATATTATATATATTATATATGTATATATATATATATATATATATATATATATATATATATATATATATATATATATATATTATATATATATATATATATATATATATATATATATATATAATATATATATATATATATATAACCCCGGAACCCGGAAAATAATTTGGATTATACAGGGTGTCAAAAAAATTTGACGCCACGATGGTGCATTTTTAATTTAAATGCTCTATATTTTTTTGTAAATTTGGGTACCTTTTGCGGTTATCCATCTTCCTCTAAAATTTTGTTTAATCGGTTCTTTGATTTTAGAGAAAAAAATATATAAAAAAACTGTTTTATACCACTGAATTTAAAAATAAATAAAATTACGAATAGTGCTTGGTTTATGGAATTAAACAAGGAAACTTATTAAGTAACGTAATATCAGTCTCTTAGGTCATGTTTAATTAATTCCAACTGTACAAGGTGTCCAAAATTTAGTGTCAAACTCTTTAAATTTTAAAGCAATTTATTTTTCCTATTTTAAATATGAGCCCCTGTATATTTTTAGGTTGCTAGATGCAGACTTAAAAAACAAACATTTTTCTAAACATAACTTTATCAAAATTTCTTACAGATTTAAAGTTATTCATTGAACACTTATTTTGGCATCTATTTCAATAGTAATACCATTGAATAAAAATAATTGGTGGCCATGAAGAACGATTTATTGGCATTGGAGTTTATTTAACTTACAGAATCTCATTTAGACATTTTATAAAAATTCGAGTATATTATTGATTTAAAATATTAAATGTTAAATAAACTTAATTTTTAATTGTAATACCTTTTGTCTAACATTTATGTAACTTTAACGAATTTCTAGGTTATAATTAACGTTATTAAGAAACTCTAATGTTAATAAATTGTTTTTCATAGCCACCTACCATTTTTATTTAATGGTATTCCTATTGAAATAGATGCCAAAATGAGTTTTCAACGAATAACTTTTAACGTGTTAGGTAGGAATCTCGATAGGGTTATATTTAAAAAATGTTTGCATTTTAATTTTGCATCTAACGAACTAAAAATATACAGGGGCTCATATTTAAAATAAAAAAAAAATAAAGTGCTTTAAAATTTGAAGAGTTTGACACTAAATTTTGGACACCCTTTTCCCAGTTCCAAAAACCTGAGCGACTGATTTTAAAATTCTAATAAGTTCCCGTTTAATTCTATTAATCAAGCTATGGTATTTTTACCCATTTAATTTAATGGTTCAAAACATTTTTTTTTTTTTTTCTCTGAAATCACTGAACCGATGTTACAAAATTTAGGATAGATGACCACAAGAGGTACCTTAATGTATAAAAAAAAATAGCATCCGTCATGGGTCACACTTTTTGTGACACCCTGTAAAACCCAAAATTTTTTCCTAAAATGCACCGTAGGTTAAAGGTAACGTCTGCAAAATATAAAAATTTTACATTAAATAATAAATGAGCTACATAAGACGAGAGGTGAGCTGCATGACCCTGTATAGGGCAAATCGTGAAAAAAAAAAAAAACGGCTATTTTCGAGATAAATAGTCGCTTATACTTTTTAAAACGCGCTTCGCCGAGCTTAGTTAGAGTCAGGGTGCAAATTAGGCACCATAAGAAGCCATTGGTACCGAGTTGGTCGGTGTATCTCACCTACATAGGTCGGTATCACTCAAAAGTTGAAGCAAATCGTAAAAAAAAAAAAAAACGGTTATTTTCGGGCTAAATAACCGCTTGTAGCTTTTTGAACGAGCTTCGCTGGGCTTAGTTAAGAGTCGAGGTGCATATAAAGAATCATAAGGAAGCCATTGGTACCGAGTAGAGGGTGTGCCTTACCTACAGAGGTGGATTTTACTGGAAATTCTGGTCAGATTGCGTAAATGGCAGTGAAACGAGGATTTGACCGGACGAATAACCTCTTAAACCACCCAAAGCAGGGGTTTCCCCAAAATGGGGGCGCCTGCAATACCCAAAAGGGGGCGGCAAAAAATATTAAAAATTCTCATCTTTAAAAATCAGTTCAAATAAAAAAAAAATTTTTATATGGAAACGTCGTCTGAAAGGGTTCAAACCCAATTTTTCTTATTTCCGAAATTGGTTTATTAATGGAGAATAGTGACGACACTGCTAAAAACGAGAGATTACAAATATTATTTTCATCTAGAAAGTCCCTTTGATGAATTAACGATATTTTTCTAATTTACATGACAATGATGAACTAAATATGCTTAAAGTCCTTTTATTTTGATATAAAAAATCCTTCAGAAGAAGAAGAACAAGCAATAGACTGAAAACAAGACTTAGTGGCGAAACATGACTTGACAATTTTTACCCTAAAACCATTATGTAAAAAAAATTTTTTATTTAAAAGGAAATTAAAACAAAAAAATGGAGCCGCTTGATGTTCTAGTGACCTACGCTGCGTACTTTTAAAAATAAAAAACCCAAAAATTTCCTTGTTGGGGAATCAGCACCATACGTCGCATTAGATTAAAATAAGTGTTTAAATGTCCCTGTTTATAAAAATAAAAAAATTTTCTGTATAGTCGAGGGAAGTGGGGGGCGCGACCACTTTTTAATTTAAAAAAGGGGGCCATAGAAAAAAGTTTGGGAGCCACTGATCTAAAGCATCCCAAGTAAAACGGCCAAGCTGTATTCCAGAGACCAATACAAAGCTATTGGTACCAATATTGCCTGTTAAACATCTTTGGAATCTTTATTTTCAGCGAAATTAGCTAAGGCATGATAAACCAGCGAAAATACCCTTTGCAAAAAACCTTTATTTAATAAAAAAACAAATTTTTTGGATCGTTATAATTTTAGAATCAGCCAAAATAGATAAGGAAGATTTTTGCCGACGACCTGCGCCCGGGAAAGGGGGCACCTACTAGCCCATTATTGACCAGAGGCATGGGAGGCAAAAGTTTTGTTTTGCTCGTAAACATGTTTTTTAGAATAATGAAGTTTGGGGAAGAATATTGTTCACCGATGAATCAGGTACATTCTTTTTAATGACGGGCGGAACAGGTGACAGGGGGGCCTGGGGAAGCCTCCCAATTAACATTGTAGGGACTGTAAAAATGGTGGAGCTCATTGGTGTGGGGGTGGATTAATTTGGGGTCTACGGCTTTAGTCCGGATGATCGGGGGCGGCTTACAGCACAAAAAAACGTTACAGACATTTTAGAAGACATGTTTTTCCCTTTTTTTTGCACCATTTGTTGGGGGGGAACTTCATGCTTATGTAAGATAATGCCAGGCCACACTTTTCAAATTGTGCAGCAATATCGTCGGAGGTTGGGACCCCTCTATGGTTGGTCTGCGAGAAGTCTCGACCTAAACCCCCAATAGAAACGTTTGAGACATGTGGAAGACGATACGACCAGTAAACTCACCAAAAAATTAGTTAACTAATTTGCAATTGGTTGAAATTTGGGAAAAAAATTAATCAAGAACAAATAAGAACGGTATTTCTTAGTATGAGAGATAGTTGTCAAGCAGTAATTAATGCCAGAGGAGGCAATACTCGATATAAGTTTAATTTTCGTGAACCTTAAAAATTTTCAATTTCGTCATTTCTTTATGATGTCAGTTTGTCTTATTTCAATACATTTTCACTAAACAGAAAAAAAAGTTTAATGTTTCAGATGTTCTAAAATCATCTTTAAAGAATAAAATAAAAACCAAAAACTTTTTCATTGCGACTATAATTATGATTTTAAAATTATGGTTAAATTTTTGGGTGATATATATATATATATATATAATATATATATATATATATATATATATATATATATATATATATATATATATATATATATATATATATATATATATATATTATATATATATATATATATATATTATATATATATATATATATATATATATATATATATATATATATATATATATAATATATATATTATATATATATATATATATATATAATATATATATATATATATATATAATATATATATATATATATATATATATATATATATATATATATATATATATATATATATATATATATATATATATATATATATATATATTCTTGTTGCTAGGCTTTATAATATATAATAAATAAGGCTTTCGTTGCCTTCAAAAATTATTCCAAGACCCATGCTTATCCATTCAGCAGTGGTCTAATATAAATAAAGGCTTTTAGTGCGTGACTAAAACAGATCTCCGGAGAACGATCCAGACCTTGTCATAACAAATTCCCAAAATGATTGCTCTCCTTTATTTAAATTAGGCCATTTGAGGGCTGGCTGACTTATGACCCACAGTCGGTCGGAACATGTAGAAGACAAGTAAACAAGAGTAATACTGAAAAGGTTATGCGAACAGAAAAGTGATAATAATCAATATACACAAAAATGGTATGTATATTGGACGGGATCTTAAAATCGATTTTTGATAACTTATTTTTTCCATTACTAAACATTCCATTACTAAACAATATTTTTAGCCATTTAAAGCATTTTTTTGCAATTTACTTAAAATTGAAGGGTTTATGCCAAACGGATTTCGGATTTATATTAAGCGTATCAAAATACATAAAAAACATACTTGATCGAGTTCAATTAAAAAAAATCGGATTTCGATTCAGCGCATCAAAATACATATAGACTGATGGGTCTGGTCAAATGCACAGACCACTTTTTTTGTGTACCGGTATTATTTTTTGTCAAATATAGTACGTAGACAAGTGTATTAAGAATGGGTTACCTAAAAAATTATTGTCAAGTTTATGGTTAATAAAAAAAAGTTTAAAATTTTTTTTGATATTTTCTGTAAAATGTCAATTTTTATTATTATTTTTTATTTTACATAACAATACTAATAAAACACTATTTTTCCCTAACTTTACAAATAAAGCTTTTGGAAATTTCTAAAATTTAAAAGTAAAAAAAAAATATTTTTAATTTATGAAATTGAAAAAAAAATAGTGGTATATCAGCACTGTCATGTAGAAAAAAATAAATTGATAATATACAGGGAGCATTATTTTTTAATTTTTTTTACCAATTATTTATAGCATTGAACATATTTTTTTCTGGCTTCCAATTTGAATCCGTACTATAGTAAAAAGAAGTATAAACGCTATACTTTGAAAGACGACACAAAAGTACAATTAGAAGCATTCTTTTTATTTGTTTCTTATCTTTGTTATTGTATATCCTTTTTTTTGTTTAATTTTAAAGAATCAAAAACCTTGTAATGTTATTATTTTTTTCGATGTAAAATTTTGTCTACGAGCTTCTCAGCCTCTACAGTGCTCAGCTCTGTAATATTTAAATATTTTCCAACTAACTCATATTAGACTATTTATTTTAATGTTTGTAATTAAATATTGGCGAATTTTAAATAGAATTTTAGTAATGTTTTAAAATTTTAATGAATTTATAATTAGCTTTCTTGTTCAGAAGTTTTATTCTCTAACATCTCATGCTGTACTGAATCTTGCAATATAGGATTTATTTACTTCACTGATATTTCGTCCGGATTTATTTCCTAAACTTTTAACCAAGTAATTACAGAAGTACTCATTCTCTTCAAGCTGTTACTACTACTATGACCCAAATAACATACAAATCTGGCTATAAATCTAAACGTCTAGGGTTTTAGCCCCCGTATTTTATTCTATAATTGCAAATCTACTTTTATCTATAAACAGATGTCCAAGAGACTAAAGTGGGAACTAAGTTTGTTTTGGTAAAGGATAAGTAATATATTTCCAGAGTTTCGTCGAACCCCTAATAAATTACATGGGTATGGTAAATTAAATTATGATTATTTTTATTTTTCCCCGAAACAAGATATAGTGTTATTGAAAAGCTAAAAAATAACTGTTTCAAGACGTTTTATAACAACCATTATGCATATAAAATTTGGACATGCCTGTTATCCTGCGGATTTAAATAAAATTTATGTTACCTACAGACAAATGTGAAAAATGTCAGATTAGAATTGATCTGAATCATATATTTTTTGTATGTAAAAAATATGCTGTCTATAGTAATGATCTAGTCAAAACTTTAATCTCAACATGCAAAGTTGATGCACTATTCAACATACTACATCTTTTATCTTTACAAAATATAAAAATATACAGGGTGATTCATGAGGAAATGTCAATACTTCAGGTACGTAGTCAGGGTCCAAAAATAAACCTAAAAGTTTATATAAATATGGGTCCGCAAGGCCTTCTTTTCCGAAATACAGGGTGTTAAAGTTTTTATTTAATTTTTCAATTTTTTTAATAAAATCTATGATAATGAAAATAATAAAGTAAAATTTGGTATCCGGAGGTTTTTTGGTATGACGCAGTGGCGTAGCCAGGTGGGGCGACTGTCCCCCCGCCCCTCTAGACCAGCGCCCCTACGCCCAAACAAACCTACCGTATATAAAACAGGTATTATTTACAACATACTATGCTGTGCTTTAAACATTTTTTACTTGCTGGTGTAATTTTAGAAGTCATATTTTAAAATAATAATTGTCCACACTTTTTGTTAATAATTTTTCTGTTCCACAGTGTCAGCGGAGCGGTTATTCTCTTCAAAAGCACTAACACCGCGGAAAAAGCCGCTGAGCGCGGAATCCGTTTGTGGCGGCATTTCTTATTGTGTCGGTATTGGATATATTCCAGAATTGTTTACTTTATTTTTTAATATTGCAAATCGGCAGATTTCAAACGTATGTTATTTATTTCTGGTACTCAAATTCTCCTCTTTGTGGTGTTATTTAGTCGTTTATTGTCTATGCAAGGGTAAACTTGTTAAGAGTAAAAATGGATAAAAAGAAAAAAGTCAGGTGCTCAGTTCAGGAAGGAATATCGTGAAAAAAATGATGTTAGCGCAACACACAGCCAAAAATTACAAGATTTTTTCAAAAAAACTGCTGGGTAAGAACATTATTTTTCCTGTCTGGCCTAAAGTTTCAAATATAGATTTGTTTGTTTATTGTTGTGTGTTTTTTTTAATAAAAATGTTTTAAGAAATAGAGCGCCCCTTTAAACGTTGCCCTCCCCGCCCTGAAAGGTTGACTACGCCACTGGTATGACGGATTCGAATCTAATCTTAGTACGACTCTTACTTGTAGGGAGAGCCACCTACACGTCTTTGTAGTATTCTGAACAATCACAACTTTTTGGTACGGCACTGTATAACATTTTTAGGTAAATTAAATAACTGTTTTGTCATTTTTACATCAAAAAGGTATATATGTTAAAAGTCGATATGTATTTAAATTTTCAAAAAAAAATTATTGTTCTTAAATTATGTTCAGCAAAACATATATTTTTTTTAAATTTGAAAAAAAAATATACATAAAAATTTTAACACCCTGTATATCGAAAACGAAGGCCTTGCGGACCCATATTTATGTGTATAGACTTTTATTCTTATTTTTGGACCCTGAGTACGTACCTGAAGTATTGACATTTCCTCATGAATCACCCTGTATACTGTGCTTATTGAATTTCAAATTAAAATAAATTTAAAGTTGTAGAAGAATAATTAATAAATTTAATATTTTTAATACCTTTTAATCCCAATCTGTTGCCCTGGTCTTAATCTGTTATGTTTATTAAAAAAAGTCGCTTTACACTGTGAGACTAGCTGGATGGCTAAAGCCAAAAGCCAAAAAAAGTTAAAAAATACGATACATAAAATATTTTTCTTTGTTATAATTTTACTACAAAAACCTAAAATTATGCGTGCCGCTAGACTTGTTCTTAGCCATTTATTATACGAGACAACGCTTTTAGGTCTAATAAACATAGTATGGCCATATCTTTTAAGTTAAACAAAAAACACAATTTACTAGATCTTGTGAATAAAATATAATAAGTGTTAATTGTTTTTCTCACTTAACTATAACAGGTTCCTTAGGTTCTTTGGCGAATTTCAGATCGTTGACACTTATATAAGACTTTTAACTAGATTTGGCATGATGCGCTTTTAAAAACTTTCTTCCTACGGTCTTCCGTCCAAACCTTGTTCTTGCCTCTCCGATTCCTTTTCTGATCCAGTTTCTTAACTGATATATCAGTTATTGTAAATGGTCACTCTTCTAGATTTCACCAAATTATTGCTAAAATGCTTTAGGGCTTGGTACTGGTACTAACCTTATTTCTTATTTACATCGATGATCTTCTTTCCTTGATAATTAATCCCAACAATAACTTTGGGAACAATATTACCCTCATTCTAATATTTAGTTTTTCAAGTCAGTATATAGGGCTTATTTGGAGAGAAAGCGCAACTTGTAGGTATTACCTTTGAGAATGCCCTTAGTTAGCACAAACATCCATAGCCATATTAACTTTGAAAAGGCATAGATTCCTCTTTTAAGCTAAAACCCTGGCAAGACCTTGCTTGGAATGACGTTCCTCTGTGTGAGAAATGGAGTATTCTATGATTCACAGCATTTCTGATTTTATATGAAGAAGACCCATTTTCCTTTTAATGACCCCAGTCTAACAAGAAATATTTCTTTTGCTGTATTAGGGGTCAGTAGAAATAATCACCTAACTCTAGTATGTATTGATAGATGTGAAAATTACCATTTATTTTATATTGCTATTGCACATGATTTTAATAGCAATATGGATATTCGTTGGCCAAATAGTTTTAAATTATTTGGAAAGAATAAAGGTTTACAAATCAAAACCAAAAACCTATATTAATAGAGTGAAAAATTCGTATAGGTACACTTGCTGCAGTCAGTTTTTTAGGAAGTCTGGCGTATATTTTTCCAAAATAACATTACAACAGTCAATTTTCTAAATTCTAGGTAAAAAACATCTATAGAACATCACAAGACACAAATAATACGAGCGCCAGTTTAAAGAAAATTCTGGCGTCTACCTTAAGCTTAGGACAATAGTAACAGTGAGTCAACCATAGAGTAAAGTTTATTATCTGAATTGTTTTGAGAATTACAAAAAACATTTAATGCAAAAGTCCTAAATATTAGTTTATACTCTTATAAAAAATTAACAGAAGCGCCATTGTTTCTAAAGGTGGAATACTTACATTTAATACCAACGTTTTACAGAAATAACAAAAAAATATGTGTAAAGAAATTTAGGTTAGATGCTAGAGGTCATAAACTTACAAAAATTTCGACTTTTTTAAATGGCCCTGCCCTGAATATTTATATTTTATCTCTATATATTATATGCCTATTTTTAATAGTTTGCGATTTATTTTTAATTTTTAATTTTATTTTTACCCTTCTTTTTATTGCACGCTAGAAAGTAAGTTGGCTATGACGAAACAAAAATGTAGATGTTGTCAAATTTTAACATATTAATTTAGCAAATAAAAATTATTTAATTTATTGTCGTGAATGACGTATAAAAATAAGACGTTATGGATTTTTCTAAAAATCAATTCATTTATATGATAGGCGAGGAGGAAAAAAACTGTCTTTTAGCAGTAAGGCTTTACGAAGAGAAGTACCCTAAAAAGCATAACATCTAAACATCTTTTTAGTGCTTAGTGGAATATTCGGATCGTTAGTAGCCATCAATTAGCTAACCTATGTGACACAACCAAATATACCTCTAATCGCACCACAAGAAAATACAAATATCATTCTTTCTATATTGAACTATACCGAGAACTTCTAGACCGTAATTTTGAACAACCAGTAAACTTTTGTACCATCAATAAAGCTACAGAGGCCAATTAGAATTTTTCGGCCAAAATGATGTTTTCCGATGAAGCTACGTTTCGCAGTAATGGAGCAGTTAACCGGGAAGTTTAACACCAAAACCATTGGTCGCTTAATATATGGTGCGAAATCAAAAATCTTCGAGTTATTGGTCCTTATTTTTTCCGAAAATCACTTAAGGAGTTAAGATATTTAAACTTTTTGCAAAATGAATTATAACAGCTTCTTGAAGAAGTTGATAACATTGAGAGCAAACAAATGTGGATTTAATAAGACGAAGCTCCTGCTCATAACCATCGGAATAATATGTGACTTAACACCTTTAGATTTCTTTTTGCGAGGCTACATTAAACATCGTGTTTATGTGAATTCCCCTACAACACCAGAAGATAGGAAAATTAGGATAAGGGATGCCTGGAGGACAACACCCTTTATGCTAAAGAACGTGCAAGAAAATATTGTAAAAAGGCTAAGCGTTTCTCCAAGTAGACGAGCATATTTTTTAACATTTATTAAAATAGGTATATGACATACTTAAAAAAAGTAGTAGGGTTTTGAAAAATCCATCGGATAAAATAAAATGTATGTTCCATGTTCCATTTAAAAAGTCATAATTTTTTAAGTTTGATTAGTTGAAATGTATAACTTATTTTAAATGCCCTGTAGCAGCTTGATATATATCTTTTTGATCATCCCCATTAAACGTGTGTATCAAATAAAAGCATTTCACTCTTAGAAACAATGGTAGTACTATCCATTTTGTATAAAGGTAAAACTAATATTTTTCTAAGAAATAAAATATTAGAAAAACTTCTAGGCTAGGTGTATAACATTATTAACAAAAAGTTATAGAATTTTATATAAAATCTAAAAATAAATTTAAAAATAGTTTTTTTGTAATTATTGAAACAAATAAGATAATGAACTTTACTATATGGTTGACTCACCCTGTATATTTCATAATTCATGCAATCTACGGATTTTATTGGACACAGTAAGCAATCTTTTCGCTAAAGATGGGTTTTAGAAAACTGTGTGCATAATAGATGCTGCATTTGCTAACAATGGAACAAAACCACAATTTAAATGCAACTTTTTCAACAACGATTTTAACAAAAAAACGTTCAATACAAAAGTCTTAGAGAATGTTAAGGTAAATAGTAAATATACCGGGTGGTTAAAAAAGCGTGGCGAAAGTAAAATACGTTTTTTTTTTAATGAAACACCCCGTTTTTTAAAATATTTTTTCTAATTTTATCACCATAAAAAGTGATATTTTTCAAAACAGACCGGCGTATTGAAACGTATTACTTTTTAACGTTAGTGTTGACCCGCATTCTGCGGGAAGGTCCCGTATTAGCGATTGTAATCCCGCATTGCAATATTTAATAAAACTGTCCCGCATTATGTCTCTTGCGTCCCGCATGTCCCGCATGTCCCGCATGTCCCGCATGTCCCGCATGTCCCGCATGTCCCGCATGTCCCGCATGTCCCGCATGTCCCGCATGTCCCGCATGTCCCGCATGTCCCGCATGTCCCGCATGTCCCGCATGTCCCGCATGTCCCGCATGTCCTGCGCATGTCCCGCATGTCGGTAAATTCATTAATTTATAAATAAAGCTCATCCCACAGAACGAGTATCAGAAATTTTTTGTAAAAAAAATTACCTACTTTCAGACTTATGCAAACCGCAAATTGCATTGCTGCAGCGAAAAATGCATTCAAAAAATGCATTTTTTGAGACGGCTTTTGGAAGATTTAATAACTTTGTAAATATGAGTCAGAACTGGCTGGGTTCGTCTTCTTCGATTGTGTGTGGAAAGCCCTCGGAGATGACGTTCAGGCATAGGTACCGGTGCACCAGGTGTCCGAAGGTACGTTTTCAGGGTAAAATTTGGATTCAACGCCCACGTCTACGTCCAGGTTGCCAGGTGTTTGCTCTTGCCACATTTGAATTCAGCGACCCAAAAAACCTTCGGGCGCCAAGTTTCTCTTCTTCTCCGCGTGAATTTTGGGAGAGTCACACGGAGATGACGTTCAGGGCTAGGTTCCGATGCACCAGGTGTTGGAGGTGTCGTTTTCGCCATGAAATTCGGATTCAGCGCCCCACGAAAACCCTCCATAACGATTTTCGGTTCGTCTTTTTCGATTTTGTGAGAAAAACTCTCGGAAATGAGGTCCGCGTTCAGATTAACCCCAAAACGATTTTCGGTTCGTCTTTTTCGATTGTGTGAGGAAAACCCTCGGAGATGAGGTCCGCGTCTAGGTTCTGGTGCACCAGGTGTCCGGCGAGTGTTCGCCAATGCCAGATTTTAATTTAGCGACCCAAAAAATCCCACGGGAATGACGTTCATTGGCGTTCCTGAGCTCTAGGTTGGCTATGGGTCAATTTAAACACCATAATCGTGATCAGCAACCTCAAGAAACCTCGAGAACCCGATTTGGGCCAGTTCTGACTCATATTATATATAAGTCACAAAGTAGGTACATTTTACAAACAATATTTAAAAGCGAATGCAAAAAACCGCATTCCGATCCGTCTTATTGTTAGTGCAAAAAATTCCGAACTCTTGGCCTTTTCAGTGCTTCATTGCTTCGACTGAAATTAGAAGATCGCTATATTTTTGAATTGAAGTTTAGGGAATTAAATTAATTATAAAATGTATCTTAAACCATATTGCTGTATTTTTCTTCCCTAAAGACAAAACTTTTTGAACAACCTGGTGCCCCATCAAATAAACAATTTTTAAAGTATAGCTTCCCATATAAAGTGTTATTTTAAGTTCTCCAAATAAATAAACAGATCGATACCCAACATCCGGACAAGTTTAATCGGATTTTTGCTTATCTCCCGAGTCGAGTCAAAAGTATGTGTTTTCTTTGCTTTTATTTAGTTTCTACTTTTCGTACCCTCTTAGCACGCTAGAGCGAGCCCCCTAAATGGTCCATACTTTAGAGATGGCTGAATAATTTAAGATATTTCATTTAAAGTTATGTTTTTAGGGGCTTTTTTCTCGTGGATGTTGTGAGTATGTTTAATAAATATTTACTATTAATTGGTATAGTATTGTGAAGTTAATGTAAAAGTATTTCAACTTTTAGATTTATTACCAATTTATTGATTAATAAGATAACAATAAACAAGGTAATAATTATAAACAACAAAACAAATGTTGTATAAACGTATATGGGGTTTTATTTAATTTTATAAATACCGAGAGGAAATAAGGTTTAATATCCACTCTATATTTTAAACTATAACATACTTAATATTTTTTTAAATTTGTTTTTAAATATGCTATGTTTACAGAAAAAGATTTCAGAAAAATCATAAATATTATAATAATATCTTAACATTTTTTAAATTGCAAAAGGTCTCGATTCGGTATGTCGGATACGCCCTAATAGTCCTTCCTTTTATCTTTAAACCGGATCTCCAAAATGAAGTATCTTATTGACTTTTCTCTTGTTAGCCCTTAAGGTCCGGATTCGCTAAGCTCGCTATTCAGCTAACGGCTGACTTTGAAGAAATTTTACAATTTTATCGCATTTGGTAAAAACAAGATATATTTTAAGGTTAAAAGGATAAAAAATATTTTTAAAAACTTGTTTAGAACTAAATTCCCTTTAGTATTTAGTTATTAAAATTCGACTTAACCCAAAGTTACCCCCCCCCTCAAATATTACTGACAACAACTTGACTTAGACAATATGTGCTTATAATTATGGTAACTACAATGTAACAATAGATGTATTTTATTGTTAATATACATGTACGTCGGTTGTACTCGATGTTTTATGGCAATATTTTGTTTCTGGAGTATACCTTAATTCATTTATCAATAATCAACAAGCAAAGTGACATTTAATTTGCCTTTATATTATTTTTTTATGTCAAATATGTCTTACATCCTCCAATTTTTGGGCAAGAAATTCTAGATAAGAGTCCAGAAAATAAGTTTTAAGAGAAGTGTTATAGCTCATTTCTTTATCAGATTGAGTAGCTCACTCGTAAAAGTCTTTGTAATGATCAGCTTTTACATTCCCCATAAAATTTGTAACAACTGATTTAAAAGCACTTCAAGCTCGTAATTCAGTTTTGTTTAGCATATTATCAAATATTTAGTTATTTCCTTTATTTGTGGATTCACAAATATGCTTTCTTTAATTTTTGCTTCGCTACGTCTAGGATTTTTTTGTTTTGGATACAAGAACCCTGTTTTATTCCGATTCTTTGTTGATATTTGTTTTCAATAATCTCAATTTAATGTGCAAAGGTTGCAGTAATACCTGTTTGCCATGATCTAGTGGTTCATTAGTAACATATTTTAGTCCTGGATTTAATGCCTGACGTAGTGACCACTCCTGGTAATAAAAAAAGTATGTTTTCAAATTTGATTTCAGAGTATCAAAATATATTAGAAACCTCTAAAAATTGGCATGTCACAAATCCTGAATGTATTAGCATAAATTGTTAAATTAATTTCATTTTATGAAGTTAAAAATAATTATGCCGGACGGCGAGGCTATACGTGTCTAAAATTTTATAACAAACTCTTGACGTCAAAACAGGTCAATTAAGCTAACTTAGAGCCGTTTGACACGATTACATTTTTGATAAATTGTTGCGCGGAGAAATGCTAACAGATTTAAGTTAAAAAATAACGGAAGTACCATTTAATTCCTGTTCGTAACGATAATATTGTTTAGATTAAGTTTATTATACGCGCAGGCGCATTACTAAGTAATTTCTAGATACTAATTTTTTACCAAAAAAATTAAAGATTTTTTTGTTTGTAACACTAGCAACCTTGAAAATTACCTAACTTTTTTCTTATTGTTTTTGTTCAAAGATAAAAGCATTTTTGTGTGGATTTTTTCTATAAAATAATAATACCCAAAAAACACCCAAATAGATGATAGAATTCTAATAATAGGTGCAACTTTAACTGCATTTTTAAAAATTATTTTGCTAGTAAGGTAAAGTAAATAAAAAAAAATGTAAAAAGGAAGGCTAAGATCCGGACAATGACTTAAGAAAAGACATGAGTGCAAAGGAACTGACAGTATACTAAATAATAAACTTCTTACAGAAGATGAAACATATATACATATTTTTATATATTTTATGGGGATATACGTCCTGTCAGACTAAAATATGTGTTCTGTTAGATGATAATTAATTTATTATTTATATTTTTTTCATTTTGTCAATAAATTAAAGCACACAAATATCTGTTTGCAACAAGTAAACTTTTTAAATATTTTTTGGCAAGCAGAAATGTTATTAAAATTGTGATCGTGTCACACAGCATTTAGTTATATCTTAAACAGAACGGTAGAGAGGAAATTAGGGAATAATTTTGAAAATGTATGTACATTCTTTCGAGTTAAGGAATGTAAAAATCATATTATTTTTTTACCATATCCGCTTTTATCTAGGCGTACGGCAGTGCGCCAGGCCAAGTTCCTGCGTACCGCACGAATGTGTGTATTTTATATGAAATATTTTGCCCCATTTTCTCCCCATAATAACTTCGGTATCCTTTTACATAAGGGTATGCAATTTGGTATGTAAATTCAAATAAGTAATCAAATTACCTGTGGGAAAATTAAGAAAATTATGTCAAGTAATCTTCGAGATGACTGACTGACTCACCGACTCATCAAAATTGTGGACGCTTCCAGAAGAAATAGAAACTTGAGATTTTTACTAGGATAGTCCTAAAAACAGGGGAAGTCATCGTATTTTTAGGGAGTGTTTTAGAATTTGCAAAAACTTGGAATTTAGTATGTAAGTAGGTTTTAGCACACAATAAAGGAAAAATTGTGAAAACTGTACATTTTTACTTGGAAAGCCCTTAAAGAGAGTTGTAATATCGTGTTGTGATCGAACCTGACTTTCTGAGGTCATAATTGTAATAGGATTTAGATTTTAGAGATTTTATTCAATAAACAAAGAAAATTTCCACAATTCTCTATTATACTTCAAACCAAGTGCGATTAAAATAAGCAAGTTTCGTACAGTGACGGCCATTAAATCTTGGGCAAAAAATTTGTCTTATTTTGACTTTTCTGCCAATTTTTGTAAATCGCTCTTTTTTCCTGGTTTTACTTTTTATTACTATAAATAAAGCAAAGGGCAAAAGACAATATTTATATTTTATAAAAACTAACAAATTAATTGACAATTTAATAAATTCAAACAAACTTGAATATCCTTCCAAACAAATTTAATATTTTATTGCGACTCTGTTTTTTTCTAAGATAGAGTTTAGCCTTCCAGGCATCGAATGGATTAAAGCCCGGGCGTAGTCCACGCCTCTAAAATTTTATCCTTAAGTTCGTTTACATTTTGCGGCCAAAAGTCATTTTCCCTATTTATTTTTTTAACTAATAAGCCCCAAACATTTTCCATAACATTTAAGATACGTGCGGGCCACGGTAATACCCTGATACGCTGCTTTTCCATCCATTCATCGACTTGCCGGGCCGTATGAACGGGACACTTATCTTGCTGAAAGATAAAATTTCTGTCCGGAAATGGATCCAGTACAGAAGGAAGCATGATATTCTGTAGTATAGTCCGATTTAAAATTGAAAAGGCCACCAGCGTCATCAACATACGTTGTTCTCTCTTACCTTAAAATTAATCCCGTTCTCGTCAATCTGTTTCAAATTTAATAACGTATGGGTGAAGCGTAGAGAAAGAAAAGCTTAATGGCGGACTCTTTTGGTATGACGTTGCTGGCCTGTTCTTCTTTAAATCGGACTCTAGATCTATATATACCTCCGCATTAAACCTTCCATCGATAAAATAGCATACACCAAGTCCTTGTGCACTCAGCCACCCTAAACATTTACCGAAAATCGCCCACTACTTCTGTCCTTTTGGGTATATTTTTTTTTAATCGTGTTCCCTGAGGCCTGTATACCTTAAGTATCCCATTGTAGCACGACTGAAACACTTTTTTATCGGTGAATACTATATTTTCCCAAAAAATCGGAGGTTCCAAATAAAATTGTAGAGAAAATCCAATGCGTTGTTCTTTATATGCATTTGTTAAAAACGGTTTTTGGGCTGCCGGGTGGCAGCGCAATTCGGTTATTTGCCTTATTCTTCGTCGTGCCGTTCTAACCAAGGCTGGAAAATTGCTTTCCGTTTTTGCTGTAACTACAGATTTAACTGGTTGGTTTCTGAAAACATTAACTAAATTATTGTCTTGTTCTTAATTCGATAGTTTGGGGCGACCACTTCCAGCTCTTCTTTCAAGGGAGTGTATTTCCTGCCATTTTTTTAACAAAATGAATGGTACTCTTTGGGATGTTAAGCTCTTCGCCACATCCCTTTCTGGCCAACATCTCTGCTCAATATAATGAATAATTAATACTGATTTAAAGTTAGGTTTGCTATCTAAAAATTTTGGACTCTTAAAATAGACCAAGTTTTGTCTACAATTTGGTTTCTTTCTTTTTTGACTTGGCAGGTTTTTTACTGACTGTCTGTATTAATGAAAAACACTGTCGGTATTTGTACGTAAAAAAGACGTTAATACAGACAAATCAGTAAAAAACTTGCCAAGTCAAAAAAGAATAAAACAAAAGTGTGAACAGAACTTGATTTTATTTTAGATCCCAGTGCTTTAAGAGGCTGTTATTTTTCGATAATATTTTTTTTAAATTCTTAATAAATAATAATTTAAGTAATTATCCAAAGTTATTATGATAAACCACACCTTTATGACAAGTATATCACCTCTTACTAGTAAAATATATTTCTTATTTTCTCATGCGTAACAAGCCATCAGTTCCAAAATGGCCCAAAAGGAGACTCGAAAGCAAACCACTTAAGTCCCTTTAATTTTCCAGAAGGTCAAGCTGCTAAGTGGATAAGTTATAAAAACCCTTCAGCCGATTTTCTAGGAATCTTTTCTTTATTGTTGGGACGTTTACATAAATGGTTTGTCGTTTGTGGGGTGTAAAACATTTGTAGTTAAGTGTTTTTTTGTAAATACTACTAACCTATAAATGTTAACAAAATGACAAAGAACGTTTTTGTATAAAATCTCTTGTAAATGTGGCCACAGCCATTTGCATAAAAGAACATCAAATATTTATGAAAAACACAGGATTTCACAAATTAAAAATCGGTCAATATGCATTTAATAATAATTACAAAATAAACCTGAATACTTGGAGTAAATATGTATTATAGTTTTGTGGCGAATTAATGCTTTTATATGTTTTCTTTGGGAATACTCTCTATACCCTGGGACCTGAACCCAAGTGATCCAATTTTCTAGAAAATTTCAAGGCAAGTACTCCTAAAGAAAACATATCAAAATACTTGTAGTATTTCAGCAAAGAAGTTTTTTTTAAAAACACAAAATAGCTCGGCAGGCTGTATATCCGATTATTTAAATAATACTTGGTTACCTTTGCTTGATGGTAAGTAATTTCAGGAAACCTAAAAATTTATTAAGTTAACACCCTTCTTGTATCATAATTCTGTCATGGTTGACATTACGTCATAAATTTCAAAAAGTTCTTAGAACAGAAATTTTACAGTAACATTGTTTAAAATACGTTTGTTTAAAGTATTTTAGAGTCTAAATCTGAAAAGCTAATTACCTTAACACGTACAGTTTTTTTGTTATATAAATATATAAAACATGTTAAAACTATGCAAAAACATTACTGAGAATTGGTTGTTATGTAAATAAAAAATATATTGCACGAGATATGATAAAAAGACAAAAACTTTTCCTTTTGTGTTCTGTAGCATCATCCTTTTTTAAAAACCAACAGTAGTCGCCCAACATAGATGGGTTCCAGCGTCCCTGGTATCTTGTTTCCATCGTCTTGATGTCCTGGTGAACCATCTCTCCTTGTTCGTCGCTTACTGCACACAAATTTTCTGGGAAAAAATTCAAATGGAGAGCAAAAATTAATTTTTAGAGACATGCGAAACCCTAGTAATTCATGGGTTTTCAACAGTTCATCTATGAGGCTTTTATAGTTCTCATCTTTCTTGTTGCCCAGAAATATTTTCACTATACGTGCAAGCTGCCAATTCCTTTTCATTAAATTGCTATTAAAAACGGAGATCATCTAGGAGCTTCCTTATCTAAGGTCCAATAAACATGCCTTCTTTTAATTTTGCATCACTTAGTAAAGGAAATATTTTTCTTAGGTACTGGAAGACCATTACCTTCTTTGTCCTTGGCTTTAACAAAGTTTTTCATAAGTCCAAGCAATATGGCGAGGTAGTAGCAGCACCTTTTTTGGTTAACAAGGGAGGCATATTTAATTTTTTAAGTACCAGGTTCAAAAAAAGTTCTATGAGGCCAATCCTTTTTACTAAAGTTTAACTATTCCTATGACTTTTAAATCTTCACAGATACCCCTCTGATATCTTCATATTTAACACGATTTAATATGGTTGCTAAGTTGTCATAGGTTTCTTTCATTGTCACTGAATGGGCTTAAGGAATAGTAGTTTTTTTCCATTATGCAGCAGGACTGCATTTAGGTTGTATTTCAAAAAATCTATGAATAAACGCCACTCTTTTGGATCATGTTCCATATTAAGCTCATTCATTAAACCATCAAAATCACAACAGACACATCGCTACCCTTTCATTAAAAAATAAAATTGATAATGGTACATTTCGTTTTCGGTGAAGTTAAACACTTGCTTTTTTATCTAACAAGTTCCACTGTTGAAGTCTGGAACCAAGAAGTTCCTATTTTTGTTTTAACAATCCTAGGTCACGAACCAAATCATTTAATTTATTCTGAGTTATTAAGTGAGGTTCACTGGTAGTTGGTAAAAATGTTGGGACACAACTGGTGTTCTTAGGAAGTTGTGGATCAGATTCTAAAAAAGAATTAGAATCACTGGAAAACACGATGTCCAGATTTAAAGGCGCTATCGGTACAGGTAGTTCCTGGCAATGAGAAACTGGCCTAATAATACAGTTATTATGTGCCTAAACGGGCCCTTGAAGTGCAAGTTTTGGGGTAGTTTTGATTTTTTTGTTTTATATGTTTTTTGGGGTGCTGAATCTGAATATGAGGTTTGCTAACAAAATTTTGTGACGGAATATTGAAAAAAAAGCAAAAAACTTAGAAAAATTATGTAGTTTTACCGTTTTCAGCTTATAACTTAGAAACTATTGGTTTTTCGTGAATAACTTTCTTATACAAAATTAAAGTTCATAAAATTTTCTACAAATTCATTATTTTAAGTTTTGTTCTTCGACGAACCGTTTGGGCTCAAAACATGGAAAAAACAAAAAATTTGAAAATTGTTTGTATTTTTACGGTTTTTAGCTTATTACTCAGAAACTATTGGTTTTTTGCGAAAAACCTTTATATACAAAATAAAGGTACATATATATTTTCCTACAAATTTCATTTCTACGGTTTTGTTCTCTGATAAACCATTTGGATTCAAGTGCTACTTAAATATTGACATATTCTGGTTATCTCGCAAAAGCTCAGTTTGCTGCGCATATCTTATTTAGATTGTGTAAGTGAAGGTAAAACTGGTATTTTTTATTTAAAAATCGCATAATACTAAGTGAAAATTAAATTCTAAGGTATTGTATAGTAATTATTATATTCCAAATATTTATAAAAACTTAAATGAGCCGTTTACGTTTAGACGGTCCAGCCTGAGGCTCTTCGAAGGTGGAGGGACCTGGCTGAGGTTCCTCAAATGCGGAAGAACATGGTTGAGGTTCCTCGAAGGCGGCGGGCCCGGGCATAGGTTCATCTGGAAAATGAAATAGGTGCTCAGAAAACAACAACTTGTTATAATATTGCACTGAAAAATCAGTTAATGCCAGTTTATTATTTTTAAATAAAGGATTTATTTGAATATGGCGAAATAAATATTTATTCATGTAAAAACAATTAGTTTTCAATAAAAAAATCAAAGTATATAACTAGTCAATTTAATTTATTAATAAAAAAGTTTGTTTATTATGAAAAAGAACCACGCAAATAAGGCTTTAAAAATAAAGAACCAAATTTTTCCTCCCAGTGATTCCTTAGTAAATAAACTGTGGGATTACATACCTTCCGCATTGTGTGGCACTGCTTCTTCAGTTTGTTCTTCATCTCTTTCTTCGATCTGTTTATCGCCTATGTCACACAGCCCTTCGCACGATGTGCAGATTGTAGAGCAGTGGAGGCCTGCTTTTCTGCAACCGCAATTGCGTTGACAACCTTTTTTGCACTTGCAAGAAATCTGTCGGAGTATCGAGTCTGGTGCAGAGTTTAATGTGGTTGGTACTGGCAGGAGTCCGTTTCTTGTTTTTTTCCACCCCCACTCGGTCGGATCTCTTTGCTGCTCATCGAGTACGGTTTCACTGGACAACCACTGCTGCACTTGAAGGTAAACTCTCAGTGAATGCTGTCGAGCAGCAGCTTCTATGGGAAGACACGTATTGCCTGTACCTCAAACTGTTCAGGCTAGTCTCATGTCCTTTCCCATATAGAGCCATAAGAAACAAGTTTCCTGCGTCCGCAATCTTATCCTGGTGTGCATGAGGATCTTTGAATATTTGAATGACTTGCTGCAAGGTACTGTTTTTCTGCAAAACCTTTAGAAATTTTAGTTTTCCCTGATTAAACAAAGCAGAAGTTGTGTCGCAACCACTCATCGCGTGGAGGAATAATATATGATCTAATAGGGTATTGGCAGCGGCAAGGTGAGGATTGTAGATTTCTTCCGCATTTGAGGAACCTCAGCCAGGTCCCTCCACCTTCGAAGAGCCTCAGGCTGGACCGTCTAAACGTAAACGGCTCATTTAAGTTTTTATAAATATTTGGAATATAATAATAACTATACAATACTTTAGAATTTAATTTTCACTTAGTATTATGCAATTTTTAAATAAAAAATACCAGTTTTACCTTCACCTCACAATCTAAATAAGATATGCGCAGCAAACTGAGTTGATGGTGAAAAATGAGCTTTGCGAGATAACCAGAATATGTCAATATTTAAGTAGCACTTGAATCCAAATGGTTTATCAGAGAACAAAACCGTAGAAATGAAATTTGAAAGAAAATATATATGTATACTTATTTTGTATATAAAGGTTTTCGCAAAAAAACCAATAGTTTCTGAGTAATAAGCAAAAACCGTAAAAATACATACAATTTTCAAATTTTTTGTTTTTTTTCCATGTTTTGAGCCCAAAACGGTTCGTCGGAGAACAAAACTTAAAATAATGAATTTGTAGAAAATTTTATGAACTTCAATTTTGTATAGGAAAGTTATTCACGAAAAGCAATAGTTTCTAAGTTATAAGCTGAAAACCGTAAAACTACATAAATTTTCTAAGTTTTTTTTTTTTTCAACATTCCGTCACGAAATTTTGTTAGCAAACCTCATATTCGGATTCAGCACCCCAAAAAACATATAAAACAAAAAAATCCAAACTACCCCAAAATTTGCATAGTTAAAACACAATTTAACTGGAGTATATTTGAATACTCTAATTTGTCCCTTTGCTTTTTTGAAATCTCTTCTATTTTAGTAATGCAAAAGTAGCAATCACTTACATGGTCAGTAAGTTCTCTCCATACCATAGGAACAGCAAACGGCATCAGCATAGAATTTTTCTTGTAATACATCCACGGCACTAAATTTACGTGACAACTCCCACAACAAACATGATGAGCCCAACTTTTATCTTGATTCCCAATTTGGCATTTAAAATATAAAGAATGAGCTTTTTTGACTTTCTTAAATATAGATCTAGCTTGGGACTTTATAATAAATCGTCCACATATATAACAAATCTTATCGGCTGGATTTTTGCAACATCAACGACTCGAACTTGCCATTTTATATCAAAATCGACTTAAATACTTAACTGTACTGTAAACGAGACAGAAACCAACCAAATTGCAGAAAAAAATAAAACTTTTAAAGGCTCGTACAATACTGTCAAAATAACTCCTCTGCGGTCTGGTTGTACTTTCCGGTCCTAAGACAAGTAAAAATGATTTTAAAGATCACATTATATAAAAGAGAAGCGGTACTTGAAAATGGGACGTGCTAGGCCATTTTTGGAAAAAAGTGTTTTAATAACTTTCTAAATAAAACGCAAAATAAGCATTCTCATCGATTTTACAAAAATTATGTTGACTTGTGTACTTATTTAATCTACATTTTTGCCTTTTTTAAATCTTAAAAACGATGGCCGACTTGTCTCAGAAATGTTGGCGAGTTTTTTAGTTCATTTTACAGGTTAATAGGCTAGTAACAGAATTTTGCGCGGTCATTTTACCTCTAAGAACAGTTTAGCCACATTAAAGATAGAGAAGAAAACCAAGTTGAATGTTTGATTCTTTTTCACATGAATTGGAATATATTTTATGATTAGCAACCTGCAAAGGGATAAAAATTTCATTGTGACTTTATTTTATTAAAACAGTTTGAAACAGATCTCTTTATGTTAAGGAAATGTCATTTTATCTGCTTATTTAAGCAATGTTTTTTATAATTTTTAGTCATTCATCAAAAGCACGTAGCCTAAGGACTAGGATATAACATAAGAACACCATGGAGACAGACACCCTACTTAGTTCTAAGCTGTTCTAGAATGTCTAAAGTAAAGGAAGAAACAGTCAATGCAGGTAGCACGTCCTTTCTTTAAGCAGCTCCAGAGATAAAAAGTAACGAAGTGAAGAACTCGATTCTTGTTTGGATGGACGATGCTACCCATATGGTAACATAAGGGTAGCATTTTATATTGGCTTATAGCAACCTGCTGGGAGATGAAATAAACTTTCGCAAAATCTGTGGAAAGACCTAGAAAAAAGACACTTCGTTTATTGTTCATCAGTGAGCAATAAATAAAGGTATTTTTGTATAATTAGGTTTAAGGAATAAGATATTATTTATTAAAGTAAAGTAATTATATAAGCAAAACTTTAATTAATATTGATTATGGAGAAAAAAATTGTTAATATGAAGAAGTAATAGTCATACCAATACTAAGAGATTGATGGTGAAAGCTGAAAGAGTAAACATTTACAATAACTGATATACGTCGATGAGAAAGGATTTTAGAGAGCCAAGAACAAAGCTTAGCTGAAAAACTGCTCTAAGGAAGTCTGTTTAGAAGCACATCTTGCAGACATAGTTAAAAGCAACGATCTGGAATTCACCAAGGAACTCAAAGAATGTAAACTACTACTTATATATGCGTTAATAAAATAGAAAATTGAAAATCGATGGGCAAGGTTAGGTAAAAGACAGCAATGACTGTTTTTTCCTTCAAATCTCTAAATCTTAGAGTCCAGTCCTAATAAAATACGTTTTATATCTTATTTTTGACACGTTAAGTACGTTAAACTTTAAACCCTTCCTACTGTATTTTTACAAAAAATACAAGCTTATTAAATAAAATCCTTAAAAAACAAAGTCACGATCAACTATTAAAAAAGTATTTTTCTACCTTTATAACACTAATAATGTCATTATACCTCCTTATTTTCGCTTATTCTTTGACTTCAATCATTTTGCTTTGAAACTTTTAAACCAATCGATCTTTTAAAGGTGATTAAAGTTGTAATCCAACCTTAAGCTCGACAAAGAAAACACGAGAGAAAATGGAAAAGCGAAGAAAGATAATTTGCGATTTTGTAAATTATACTACATGAAATTTGATTTTGTGTTATAATAAAGATTTATTGATTCATAGACAATATTAGAAAATTGAAAATTATTAAATAGATTAAAATAGAATTAAAATAGATCGAGAGTCAAGGCATCAGAAAGTTTCAAATACTAAGCACAAAAGTACCAAGGGTATCTTAAGTAAAGTAGGAGGAAGTTTATTAACAGGGAATTGAAAGATCTAGCGATTTGAAGGAGGGAGAGGAGTAAAACTGCTGGTTACAACAGTAACTGCCGGTTACTGTTTTAACCAGCAGTTTCACAGTCTAAATACTTTCGGATTAAAAAACAAACAAATACAGAAGTGGCACTTTGTGTTGCACACGAGTGTAAGTAATAAAAGAGACAGTTTTATGACATCATTGGAAGGCACCAGTAGGAAGCTTTCCTATCAGAGTAAGGCTATTAATAATAATAGCTTTATTGTTAAAACGTATTCATTTACACAGTAATATAAATAGAAAATAAAAATAAGGATCTATTAAATATAAAAAACAATTAATAATTAAAAAAAGCAATTCAGTAACTTATATTATATACCTACAATTAAAACTATACCTAAAATACCGCTTACTAACAAGATCTGGCCTTTCTTTTTTAGTTCATTTCTAGTACAATTAAAAATATCAGTCATTGGAAATCCTATTGAAACTGGACAAATAAAGTACTCAGCGATTTTAACATAATATTAGTTCGAGCTTATTCACACATAAATGAACCATAATTATTATTATTTAATCTAGGAACAAAAAAATATTTTACTTTAGGAAAACTTTACCGTGCAATAATTTAAATACGAACACCATGGAGAAACACACCCTACTTAGTTCTAAGCTGTCAAAACTATATTTTTGCAACTGAACCTTGCTCTCTGATTAAAATTTAGATATTTTAAAAACCTTTTGAGCCTCCATTTATATTGTTTATATTTAATTAACGAAGCATATTGGAGTTTTGAAAACAGGGTCCTTAAAAGTCTTTGATCATCAAAATTCCCACTATTGCATATAATCAGTCCAAGCGTCCGACCCGCTGCAAGGATCCTTGGATCAATGTGATTAACAAAAGTTAATTTAGTATTAAATATAGCTTTCCGATTTCTTAATGAACCAGTTCTATTTACAACTACCCTGGATATGAAATTAACGTACTGAAAAGGATGCTGTTTACGAGTGTAAGTCATTACCTTACACTTAGCTGCATCAGCTGCATTAAGAGTGAGTCTGGTTTTCCCTCACCCACTCTAAATAAAATTTAGGTGTTGCTGTAATAGTTTGCAATTATTATATGTTTTAATAGGTAAGAATACGTTAATATCATCTGCAAAAAGTACCCTTTAACATTTAATAACTTGACATAAATCGTTTAAAAATTGGTACAACAAATCCAAACGCTATCAGCTTATTAGGCAAAACCAAATCCGATATCCTATAAAAGGCCTTGGCAAATTTGGTATAGACCACATCCACCTGTTCTTGTTGGTTCAAAACTTGGGAGAGTAATTTTCTCTCTTATATTATCTACAAGTCCATGTTATTCTATGAGCATGTGACCGTGACGTCACCAGAGGTGAGATTATAGTTCGTGGATCAACAAACCTTTTTTTTTCGTGTTTGTGTCGAACGTGTCAAACACCATTAAATCCTTGTGATAAAAAAGCTTTAAAATTATATCGAAATTACTTTTTGCTTAGTTATGAAGCATCATATAATAAATATTGGTGTTTTAAATGAGTCACGGCACAATAAGACAATAAAAACCTTACCTCAAAGAAATAACCCACTTTTTAAGAAAAATCCAAGTAAAATATAAACCTGACAATAAAAAACAGCCAAGAAAAAGCTCGCGAATATACAAAAGAAATACGAAAGAAAACCGCTAACTAAATGCTATAAATGACCATTGTTGCTTGCTTGAATGAGGGTTACTCAATTCGCCCCCCGGTATGGCATTATTGTTGTTGATCCAGAAACGATAAAATAACTTTTGGATGTCACGTGCCGCACATAATCAATTTTAGATCATCATATAAGTGCGAACTGACAGGTTAATCCGCCCGTAAAAAATCGACTCAAGGACCTTCGCAAAATCACAAAATATGGAAACAGAACAATAATTCTTAATCTGATTGGGTACACTATTTTTTAATATAGAACATACTTTTTCTTGCTTTCGTAAATTAGGCATAGTGGATGTTTTATTACACAAGTTGAATATTAATAATAAGGGTTTCACAAAAGCACTTATACAATCTATAACAGTAAAAGATGGAAACCGATGTGGACCCCGCGTCAATTTATCTTTAAGTTTCTTTGCGAATCTAATAATATATGATTCAGCTATTGGCTGTATTGTTTCATTAATAAAATTACTCACATTCTGAAAGATATTATCAGGTTTACCTAACGTATACACACTAAAAAAATCCCTAAATCCCTCAACAATACCCTAGGGCACACCAAGTCGCTCCGGTGGTAATTTTATTTTAAGGTGAATGTTCATTTTTAAATACCTATACATTTTTTGAGATTTAAGAATTTCCAAAAGTCAAAAGAAATCTAATCTGGCGAGTATGGTGAATGTTGCAACAACTCATACTTTAATTCACTAATTTTTGTTAAGTATAATTTTTTGAGCAGAGTGGAAGGGTGCCTTATCAATAAAAAAAATATATTTTTCTTCAGAAAACCAGATTTCTCATAAATTTTTGACATTCACCTGGTTTAAAAAGTTACAAAAATAATCTGAGTGTCTTGTTTTACCAGTTTGGAAGTAATTCACTTATAAAATTCTCTTTGTATTTCAAAAAACTTATGCTGACACCTTTTTGGCCGATTTCTAGACCTCAACTCGGGTCGAATCCAGTACTTAATTTCCATCATGTTTTTGCCCCTTGTTTTTATATAGGGTCATGGTGATACACCCGTCCAAAATACAAAAAAATCTTATCCATAGTAAAAAAAGATACACAACACACTGTTTATGTTTTCTCAAATGCTACTAAAAAAAGAAAAAAAAATATTTTTGGAAACTTAGAATAACACAGCCCCACAAACAACAAAATTTAAAGGTCCGAAAGACTTGATCATTGTATCATTATGTTTTTGGGGTCGCTGAATCCAAATCCGGTGTCAGTTTGACATCATAATAAATCACATAGATGAAAAACAAATCGTCTAATTGGATTTAGCAGAGAATAACCCGTGATTTTATAAAGGACAAGGGAATTATTAAAACGCCTGAAAGAATAGAGACAAAATCCTTTGGATGCTGGCTGAAGGGCTATTTTTATTCTTCCCCTGACAGCTCGACCTTCTAAAAAATAGAATAAAGTCAAGAGGTTTCCTTCCCTTGTTTGCATTGTATAGATTAAACGCTGAAAAACTGGTTCTTCTATTTTTATTTGTACTAAATCCTTATATTTATGCTAAATTTAAAATAAGTTGTAAAAGTATTTGCTTTTTTAAAAAATTAAAAACATCTTAAGTTTGATAATTTCAAAATTCAAAAGATGTGCTTAAAATTAAACAATAATTAAAATTAAAATAAATTTAAATTTTTCCTAAAGATTTAGGTAATTCTAAGAACTTTTTTATATAATTTATGACGTAATGTCTCAAATGATATATTATTTTTTACAGATGTCGTTTTAAAAAATTAGAAGGGCGGTAAATTATTTAATTAAACGATATTTACCAAGTAGTCTGTGATCCAGCGTACCTATCCTAATATTATTATCAGCAAGCTGTGACTTCGTATATTAGTTATTGTGGTAAATCCGACAATTTAATGCCCAGCAGGTTGTTTTTTAAGTTTAAGTGAAAGATAATTTGATACAAAACACGAGAGACATTTTGTCCGACAAAAATTGTGGAGATTTTTTGTTTGTTTGTAGTTTTGGAAATATGAGGGAAAAACTGAAACTTTGCGATTTTCTTTTTATTTTTTACGAGTTTATTGCAAAAGGTAGAAAAAATCTAAAAATACATTCCGATTGGAACTTTTTACGCTTAATCTATTAGCAAAGTCAAAAATTTCTTATGACATTGCGTTTTCGCTAAACCAATATCAAGTTTATTTTTTAAATACGATCCTGGATTTTTTCTTCTTTTTTTAAACCCCTTATTATTCCAATTGCGAAAATGTATAACACTTTATATTTATTTAACAAATATCGAAACCCCTTTAAAAAATCATGTACGTTTCTTGTCTCACTCATTGTCTCTTATGGAAAATACGTTTATTAAACAGAAAAATATTGATTAAAACTGCATCAAAAAATGCAATAAACAATTGAGGGGCGTATTTACAAAAAATAACTTGATGATGGTTAGCGAAAACGAAAAGTTGTAAGAAATTTTTGACTTCGCCAATAAATGAAGTGTAAACAGTTCCAATAAAAATGTATTTTTAGGTTTTTTTTTTTTTTTTTTTTTTTTTTTTTTTTTTTTTTTTTTTTTTTTTTTTTTTTTTTTTTTTTTTTTTTTTTTTTTTTTTTTTTTTTTTTTTTTTTTTTTTTTTTTTTTTTTTTTTTTTTTTTTTTTTTTTTTTTTTTTTTTTTTTTTTTTTTTTTTTTTTTTTTTTTTTTTTTTTTTTTTTTTTTTTTTTTTTTTTTTTTTTTTTTTTTTTTTTTTTGATGATGGTTAGCGAAACAAAATTGTAAAAATTTTGACTTCGCCAATAAATGAAGTGTACAGTTCCAATAAGAATGATTTTTGAGATTTTTTCCTTTTGAAATTAACCGTAAAAAATAAAAACAGTAATACCTCAATTTCAAAAGTTTTTTTGCCATTTCCAAAGGATTTTTCAAAAGAAATTTAATTTTTCTTAATTTTCTAATCGGTCATATTGAGGGGACTTCTCTATACCAATTATATATATATACATTGAAATTAATATATATAATAACCTTGCATTATTTATAAATTTGTTATAGCTTTATAAAAATGGTTAACACGATTTAAAACGCAGGTAAGTAGATAGGTATAAGGTGCGTATAAAATTTACATATCTAGTTACCTGCGTTTTAAATCGTGTGATCAATTTTTTTAAGCTATAACAAATTTAAATAAATAATGCAAGGTTGCATTATGTAATTGCTCTTTTAATTTTGTTTGTAATTTATTGCCTTTTTAATAAATTTGATTATACCCTAAAGAGTAATTTAAACACTTTTTGGTGTCCTTTTATATTTGCAAATAAATTATAATATTATGTTTAACTTTTTATTATTATTATTATTTTTATACTTAAAAACAGCAATTTAAAAATAAATACAGATGTATGTTTATTTTCTTTATTCTATAGAAGGTTATTTTCGGCGATGGCTTATTTATGAGTATTTAATATTAACTTATACAAAATTTTGCATTATTTATTGCAAGATTTTCTATTAAAAAACGATTTGAGTATAGGCAACTAAAAATAGACAAAACAGAACATTGAGTGAGTCTATTAAAAATATAACCATGTAACTTGAATAACAGTTATTAAAGCACCTGTCTATTTGTGCAAGTAAGTAAATACATCTCGAATTCAAGAAAAAAATATGATTATCACATTTTTAACAAAACAATTGCCGGAAAAAGAACTAACACTGGCAATAATTGGCGATTAATGATCTTAACACTTAACTCGCTTCCTGGGCTCGTTAAATGACCTCGATTATTAATTACCCTTATTTGAAAAAAACTATTATTTTATAATGATTTTAATAAAAATAAAAAAATAATTTTAATTTGATTTTAAACGAATCCTAATTTTTAGAAAAAATGGTTTAATTCCATTTGTAAAAAAAACAAATTGACAATTTAAAAAGAAAAAATATTTATGGTCGGAGAATAATGGGGTCACAATTCTAAGATCGCTCTTTCAAGGGGTGGTTTTATTACTCTATTCATAGCGTCCAAAAAAGCTGAAACAAAACTTTTTCGCATTGTTATGTAATTCATTGTCTTTTTTGTACCTTTCTTATGCTAAACCAGCATAGAAAGAAAGTTTTTCCGCACGAAATTTTATTGATTTCTTGCTCTTTGGATTTAATAACCCTTTAAAATTAAACTTTTCCTTTTAAAATAAGATAGATTGATAGATACTACAGATTTAAAAATAAATTTGTTTGTATTTTTTTCTAATAAAATACTATTCTCGAAATAATAAAATCGTTACTAAATAAAATTGTATTTTTGGCGATTTTTTATTTATATTATTAACGTATATAAAATAATGCCAAAATAGTCCTTATTATTGCATAGTTTTCTATTATTAAACGATTATAACATAGCAACTAATAAAACATTAAACAAAACATTAACAGCCGAGTGACGAATTTTTTAAATTAACACCAAAGGAAAAATAAAAACTTTTGGCAACAGGGCATAACCCAAATGTTAACTTTTTGTTAAAAAATAATTTAGTTGGAGATTTTGCGTTTAAAATCGATTAAATATGTAAAAATATATAAAACAATTAATTACCTTGCACAGAATATAAAAAATGGGTTTGGCACTCTTACAAAGTAAGCTTATGTATTTTCTTCAAAAATAAGCAGTAGGATAGATAGTTCAAATAATCAATACTGCAAAACTTATTTAACTTCGATTTTTTAACAAGTTTTTTATTATAATTTATGCCTATTACCGATAAATTCAGGTCGTATTACATCTGGAGTAGACAAAATATTTGCTTTGTTTTCCTAGAAAATTGCTTTTTCAGTTTAAGAAATATTAGTAAAACTCTTTATTTTGCAATATTTTATTACTTTCTGCTTTAAATATTTATTTATTCTTTTTAAAAACAAAAGAATTTAAAGAATTTTATGTATATTCAGATTTATCCAAAAGGTTTTTTATTTCTTCTCATTTATAAATGTATGCATTCTTTTAGTGTTGATAATGGTTATTAAAACGCCTTTCTAGCTAACACATATTCTAATATTTAAAATTTCTTACGTTTCTTTCTAAAAGACGCTCCTTCTTTCTAAAGTTAATGGCGTATCCAAAGCTATAACCTGCGGTACTAAAAAACCGTTAAAAACCGGACGGGTCATATATCCGACAAAGAGTAATAATTGTTTTCAACAAGAGAGGACATTGGGCAAAACATTAAAGGAATACGCCGACATCTCCCATTGACCTTGCGCCATCTTTTTGGTCGCAACATTGTTGCTGGTACCACTGACTTTTATTAGTGTTTACAGATTTTGCAATGTTGCAATTTTCTTAATTCATTCCAATATTTTTAAATAAGTTTGAATGTAAGTTTTACATTTAATAATTAAAAACATTGATGTATGATTAATTTAGGTGTATTTTAAAACTAAAATATTAAGGATATATACACTATGCTCGATATCTATTATTAAAATTAAACATAAAAATATTTTTTAATGCCCCTTTATTAAGATTTTTTTTATTTGGAGCAATAACAATTTTATCTCAATATCCCTTTTTAAGTCTATTAGATATTATTATATGAGTTGCACTATCCATATTATTAAAAAATGTAGTAAAAATCACAGGAAATATCTTTAATCTTTAACCTAAAAATCACTTTAAGCAAGCCAACAAACACAGGTCGAAGGTTGAATGCCGTCGGTTTATTGTATGTCACATGTTCGATATGGCCATTTGCAAATTTGCAATTTCACCATTTGAATGCATTCGATGTAAAGATTGTGCAAACCAGGTGACGTGCGCTCTTTGTCATTGTTATTACTGTAAACAAGGATAGACAATGATTACGACCGTCGTAAGACTCGCAGGTATAAAATGAGCACTTACCAGCCTAATGGTCAATACCGGACGCGATCACAATCACGTGTTTATCCCTTTAAATTGGTCGCGAATTCTATTCATATCAATTAAATATATTAACGTTACGACACAATAAAAATTGATTTATATCACTAGAGAAGTTAGAATGTCAATCAAGTTAAATTTAAAAATTATTTTTAGTTTTTTTGGGACACCCCATAACACTTGTCACTCCTATGACACTCGGTAGAAATAATCGACAAACTATATTATTAAAAAGTTTAGCTATTTGACTATCCAGCTAATTTCGCAATTTACTATTCACTAAATCACACTATCCCAGCCAACACCTGCCTTGGTACAGTACTTTACTTCACTTTTATTGGACCTTACTTTACCTTTGAACTTTATGTAGAATATTTCAATTTAAAATAAACACAGAATTATATGGATTAGCTTTAGTAGCTGAAAAATTTTTACTTTGTACTAAACCTTATAATTAGAATCGGTGACAAAAAGAGATGTGATGCCAATTTTCTTGCGCAAACACGAAGAAAGTAATATTTCATTACCATAGAAAACTGTTAATTTTCTATCAAATATTTAAATAAAGTATTTCGGTGATTTTCCCAGAAATACTAGAGAATTTATACGTTCCTAACGTAATAAAACAAAGAGATCCTTTAGACAAATGCATCACTGACCATGCCAATTATCCTACTAATTCCTCCTTTTGGCGCACGCTTAAGCTACCCGACTTCCCCTCTCTCGCGTCGTCGGTAGCGTCGTCCTAAGGGCTCGGATTCTGACGTTTAAGTCTAGAGCGATCATTGGTTGCGCCGTCATAAAAAGTTTATGAAAATAGGTCGACGCGGTGGCGTTCTAGTATGCTATTTTTAGATTTTTTAGAGGAATTCCAATAATTGAAAATGTCTGTCGCGGTATGCTTTTGGATTTTAGTAAATCGGTATTGTCACAATTATATGAGAAATTTACTGATTAAAAAATGGATTTTATTATTTTAAAAAGATTTAAAAAGGAATGTTAGCGTACTTATTGCTATAAAAAAATAGCATTCATGTTAATACACGTGTTTCTGCAACAACCCTTAATACATTTGTTAAATATTAAACCTATTATTTCATATTGATTTTATTAAAATTTAAATTTAAATTTTAATTTTCTTTTAGATATTCTTCATAAGCTTTTAACTTAAAAAGTTAAGCTTGACCCTAAAAAATAAACGTACAGGCACGCAGAATGCTTCTTTAAACATGAAAAGGAAACAGCAAAATTTGTTTACATTTTATTATCTTATTATGAAGTTAATATGGTATCATACCAGTTTATTTAATATAATGCACGATTTAATTTTGGTAAAATGTTGTTTAAAGTAATTATGACAACAAATATGTTAAAATAATATGTAACAGTTTCGCTACATATGTGTACAGGGTTTTGATTATATTTACGTGGCATCTGGAGCCTTTCTTTTTGAAGATAAAAAACTGTTTTATATAAAAATTGTAGGTTTTTTTTCATACTATGTTTTAAAATTTTCAGTAATAAAATATCGCTTAAAAAATGGTAAAATATAGACAAATTCAACTTTTTTAAATGGAACATCCTGTATATTATACGTTACAACGAAAGATATTTCTTTCTGATTTCAAGTATATACACATTAATGATATTTGAGTGAATCTTTTTTGAGATATTTTAGCTTAAATTATATATAAATTTAAAAAAATTATTAGTATCATTAGTATTTTCTTAATACTAAAAACAATAAAATTGTTAAAATAAATTTGACGTCCGGATATTGTAAAAAGTTAAAGTTAATCATTTTAACTATTAAGAATAATTTATATTTCTTTCTTGTAGATGGGCTTATCTTTATGGCAACAATAATGTGACGACAGTGCAAAGGGAATATCACTTATAATATCCTTAACAACGGGTACCATTTTTAGACACTATTAAATATACAGTAAAAAAGTTTAGTGAACGGAAAAACCTTTAAAATAAAATTTGGATATCGTGTTTTTTTCCAGGATAATTATTATACTTTTTCCACTGGGCTAGCACTAACTACTTTTAATAATATTAGAAAATCCTGAAATATCAATCTCAGATGCGGCATCTAAACGTAATAAAATAAATTATAAAATTATTTAACCCTAAAATTTTACAAATTTCATCCTTATAAATTTATATCCATCCAGAATTTTTTGAACAAAACATGATCGACCTGAGTATGCATTGCAAATAGCTAGGTTTATGCAGCACTAGCTGGGCTTTTTAAATAAAATTATATTTACGTCTTCCTTCACTATATCAGAAATGTTTAAATGCAAAAATGTACATTATTGATTCAGATAAAACCCTCATCAAATTCCAAATTCAGCAACATACCAATTTTTGTTGTTTCCATGGCTTTTTTGATGAACCTCAAAAATAAAGGCTCCAGATGCCACTCTAATATAATCAAAGACCCTGTACATCCTAATGTATCTTATTAATATACACATATATTAAAATAATACGGGGTATATCAAAAATTGTATTTCTTTTTAATTTTCAATTTTAAAAATTTCCGGGCGCTTTATTTATGTAATTGACAAAAATATTTTAAAGGTATATTAGTTATGTCTTATATAATAAAAACAAATACAAATAAGAATTAAACAAGAAGTATGAAAAATTTTGCGAGTTTTTAAATTAATTATAGCCTTGACCATATTTTTTTAAGTAACTTATTCGCATACTTTTGTTTTCATGTCACATTTCGTCAGTTTAAAGGTTTAAGTCAGTAACATTTTTTAGATTAATAATTAGCAATATTTTTATGCAAAAAATTGTATAAAGAAAAAAAAGATCGTCAGTATTAGGTTTAATATTTCACTAGAGATGTTTAATAGTCATAAATTTAATTGATGAGGTTTTAAGCCGGAACATTTTCAGCAAGCTATTACGTAGTTAACTATCTTTTTAAAACAATTTCTTTAAACCGACGATTTGATAAAAAAGTTTTTATCCGGTTGGCAGATGGGTGAAAGTCGTCTCTAATTCAAATCTAAGACTATTAGCATAGCCACATTTTTTTTAGTCAGTGTAGATTTAATTTAAAACTTTTGCTTTTACTCCTAAAATATAATTTATAGTATTTAAAAAAGGCATGTTATTTAGCAGACCACTGAAATATTTTTCTTATAAAAAAGGTGACTTAGCATTTTTTAACAGCTGGGATAAATAAACGAGTTGGATAGACGGAATCGAACTTTAAAGTCCAATGCTAACTTATGTAAAATACCAAGACTTTAATAGAATCACTGTTGTCATTTATTAAAACAATTAGGTTTAATTTCCAAAATGATATTTAATTTTATTAAAACGGGTATATTATTAAATTATATATTATGCAGATCCATATACGGTGGTCAACAGGGCATGGCTTTGCTGGAAACTGTAAAAGTGTTTATAAATTTTTAAGTAATTAAATAAAAGATGCCTATATTTTAATGAGGCACGAGGTTATTTAACAAGTCTATAAATTATGTTCCTGTTCAAAAAAGTTTATATTTCTGGAAACAAATTTTATAGTTTTATATATTTTCTAGCAAATATTAGTATATGCGAACATTTTAAGACCAATGGGAATATGTAATAAAAATATACAAAAGCCTATTGGACGCCCCAGGCATGGAAATAATATTCCAAAGAGGTTCTAATTTGGGATACATACAGAGTGTACAAATAAGAAGGAGGGAGAAATAATTTCTGACTTAAAAAGGCAATCCGCGCTTTTCTGTGGACATAATGTGTTTATGCACCTTAAGGTTATTTTCGAAAGTAAGGCCCACAAGACTTAATGACTTTTTCTTCTGGCAAAAATTAACCTCTCATAAATCAAAGATTTTTATTAATTGTGAAAGAGATATCTGCATTACTATGCGCTTAATATCTGAAACATGCTTAGAGATTGACCTGAATACTAAATATTAGAGTAAGGGGTACTATCGTCAGTAAAACAATGGAAAAAATTAACATAGAGAAGAGAAAATCGTTATTGTAAAGAAGAAATAGAGTTTATTTTAGTACTAAGCCTTGAGGCACCCCAGTATTAACTTGGTGACAGCTGGAATAGGAACCAGTTACAATAATTAATCTTAACGTGAACATTTCAACTAATTCAGTACCACTGAAGAAATAATGAAATTTATAACACCTATTCAGTAAAAATGGTCAGTAAATTCACGTTTTCAATTAAAGTGAAAAGTACGTCTACTTTTTTGTTCGGGTTGAAAATTTTTATTAAAGACTTTCTTTTTGTAAACTTTAAGTTATCTTCCAGGTTATTAGGGACAAGAATACCAAAATTTTATATTTTATTAATTAATTTCATTTTTTTTCATTTATTTTTAAATAATTTCTATTTATTTTCTGCAATTTTTGCAGCAATTTTTTTAAAATATATAGTATGTTTAAAGGTAAAAGTTACTAAGTAACATTATTTTGGTTTAGAAAATAACAATGGTTGTACATACAAGTTAGAGAAAAAGATGAGAAAAAAAACCGTTAATAATAAGTTTAATATTTCACTAGAGAGGTTTAGTAGTTTTAAAGATAGTTGATATATACTTCGTATAACTACCTTTTAAAAAAAAAATGCACTAAGTGACTTTTACTTTTAAACCGACGGTATGTTCACTAGCACCTGATTTATTCTGACGTAATATCCGCTGTTTCACCTACCATCTTCGTATTATCTTCATTTTTTTTATTTAACAATATTATCGAATTTAGGCAAAGTACTAAAAATTAAATGGTGTTAACCGCAATAATAATTGGTTTTAAATAACAGAATTTGGTAATAACTTTAATATAAATTAAATGAATTGAAACGTCATAACCGAAGTCGTTGAGGTACGCCCAAATGCAGTGATAAATACCGATTTCTTTTGGTTATAATGGGTTTAAAGCCTAAATCTGATATATTTTTATAATTGCCAGTAACAAAACGCACTTTTTTCTTCACTCAAAAACAGAAAACTGAAAAGAAACTTTTAATATGAAACATGTGAACATTTTCGTTTTCACTATAAGCAAATGAGCTAAAATGCTTTAACATGTATGCAGTACAAATGAAACATTTGAACAAACATCGGTTACTTTTATTTTCATAACACTGAATCAGCTAAAATGATTCAGTGAAACTGTCACGTCAGAACCCGCCTTTGAACTGAAAAGCCAAAAACAAAGTTTAGGTGAAAGACCCTAGAAATGTTCCGGTCAATCTAAACATTTAAAGATACATAAATTTACATCAAGCTGAAAGTGAGTCAAATTGTTTAAAACATAATTAAAAATAACATTTTAAAATTTCCCATCTTTCCGCTAAGTGGAAAAAATTGACTCGAGGTCAAGGATTAAAAAATGGGTTTTCGCGATTTTCTTTAAAAAGGTAAGTTTTATCGTAAAATTACCTTTAATAAATATTGTAGATCATAAAATTATCTACCAAAAAGGTATTAATAATTGTTTTTAAAGTAACCGTTTCTGAGATATAACGATTCAAAAAGTTTTAAGCGTCATTGTATGCATAAGTACGTCACGTATATACATATCTGTAGCTGTAATATAAGTAAAAATATTTTTCTATCGGTGATTGACTCTAACATTTAAAATATACATAAGTATAATCATGAGAATATCAGGTAAAATGAAACCCAGTTCCTTAATTTATACGCTAGTGTAACCTTAAGACAACATCTGTCTCTCTGTTCAATTGTATTTGGTAACTACTTTTTTCTTAAAACCAGGAAAAGCTCAAAATTAATTAAAAATATATTATTTAAAAAGTTTATCGACTTTTGCAAAGTGTCAAAATAATGTACTATTTTTACCCGCAATACTGGCTGTGTTACAACATCTGCATTTTACAGGAAGGTAAAACAACAGTCTTTAAAATGTTTGAAAAACAAGACTTAGTTCAACTTAGATTTTAAAAAAAGTAATATAACTCCACAAAAAGTTATCATTAACGGAATTTGCTTTCTTCTTTGTATGTACGAAGCTACCAAAAAAACTACCTGCTTAGATAAGTATCGATATGCATGTTTTGTTAAAAACACTCGAAATAAAAAAAACAAGTGCAATTAGCTTGTCTTTCTCCAACCTCAGTTGCTGCCCATCAACATCTTTTTTCGGGTATATTACCAAGTTCAAGTGTGGCTTGATTATCAGCTAGACCCAAAAGTTGGGGGTTGAAAGTTGGTCGAAAATATATTAGAACCAATAATTCAGACTTTACTCCCACCTGCGCCGGAAAAACTGCTGAACACAATTTTTTATAACTGTAAAAAGGGATGCAGTGCTAAATGTGGATGCAAAAAAGTTGGACTGTAGGACTGTTTTGTTCTCTGGCATGCACAAATTGTCAAGGATGGTCGTGTTTTAATGTTGAATCACCAACGCAGAGGATTTCGTTTGATATTGATGAACAGATATGCAATACATCGCTATTGACGTAATTCACTTACACCCAGAATGAAGAAGAGGGAGATCATAAAGAAGAAGAAGAAGAAGAAGATCAGAAAGAAGAACAACAAGAAAAAGTAATTGAATATTATGAATCGGACAAATAATAAATATCTGTTATTATGCAGTAGTTTCCAATTACACAGAATCACAACACACCTGTGGAATAGGCTTAGAGGGGAAACCACGATAAAAAAAACGCGCTTAGTACACTACCTCGGAGGTGGCGTGGAAACGTGTGCATACATACAATGACGCTTACAAGTTTTTGATTCGTTATATCTCAGGAACAGTGGCCTTAAAAAAATGCTGATACCTCTTTTATAGATAATTTTATGATCTACAATATTTATTTAAGATAATTTTACGATAAAACTTATCGTTTTAAAGAAAATCGCAAAAAATTTATTTTTTACCTTTGTTCTTGAGTCATTTTTTTCCACGTACCGGAACCATGGGGAATTTTAAAATGTTATTTTTAATTATGTTTTAAACAATTTTACTGACTTTTAGCTTGATGTTAATTTATGTACCTTTACTCTTATTTTTTGGTCTAATTTGACCGGACTAAAAGGTAATTTGTTAAGCAGCACATCATGTCAGACGTGATCACAAGCCTTGGAAACGTCAAGAGCAGCAATCTGGAATTCACCAAGGTACTTCTCATCACTTTTACTAAAGTAGCACCTGGAGTGACATACAAATGTATACCTCATAAAAATTTGATAACATAACTTTACATATTTTACTTAAAAATTAGTGTCCCACCGATGTTTTGGATTTGGCGTATATAGTAAAAAAGTTTTGTGCAATAAAAGTTACCCAAACTAACTAAACATCAATACACCCACGTAAAATTCTTAGTTTTAAAAAATCAATAACTCTGGCACATTGGGAAAAACTTAAAAACTTGAATAACACTTTAGTTGAGATTCAGACAGAATTTTTTGCCGGTATATGTTTTTGTCGCGTACTTTTGTATCTAAAATTTATAGCTTGAAAGCATTGATTAATAGCTGAAACGATTCGAAAAGGGACAAGTCAATGCTGTCCCGTGGAGTTGAAAAGACGCAGATGGGGTTTTATATTGCAGTAAGCTAAAAAACAGAAGTGTGGATTTATTTTCAAGTTGGTGAACTTAAACGCGCGTATGGAAGCCTTGGCCATAGATATGTTATATTATTTTTTTACGGGTGGTAATTATTTTATTTATTAAATTAATTGTAAACAAATAAGCTTTATTTACATGTACCAAAAAGAAGAAAATCACGTTTAAATTAAATTAAACCTATCAATTTATTGCATTACACAATTTATATGATATGATATAAGAGCTTGTCGCGAAATTTAGCCATTAAAAAAACATTTAATTTTTTTCTTAAAATTCCTTATCTTAAAATCAAGTTACATATTGCTGCATTCCTGTTTACCTACACAGGTAAATCTCACGACAAGCTTTTTTCCCATATGAATTGCGTAATGTAATAAATTGACGGGTTTGATTTATTAGAATATTTTCTTTTGTTTGGTGCATGTAAATTAAATCTTGTTTTTAAAAATATTTTTTTATCATCAATTTATTTCTTATGTTTTAGTTTATGGATGGGAGCCCGCCATATTGGATTTCGTATTCTTTCCAGCAAACCCTTTCATTTAATACCCATGTCATGGGAGTGCATAAAAAATAATTTGCCTGCCATCTTGGGGTCTGCCATATTGGATTTAGAGTGACGTCACTTCACAAAATTTTAGCACCATCGGATAAGGATAACTGCTTTAAAATTCAGTTGCACGATTTGATTTGATCAAACATACAACAAACCTTGCAAGTTAAATTATTTTTTATTTATTCTAATTTAATACTTTTATTAAAACTACTACCATTATTACCTTTGCTTGTGTGTATCAATATAAAAAAAATATAATAACATTTTTAACTCACTGACTTTATTACATTAGATTAAACCTAAATTTTATATAGTCATTATTTTAAAAGATAAATAGATAAATAAAATACAATTGGTAGAGAATTAATAAATTAAAATAAGCAGGCCAACCTTTAAATAAAACCGTAAATATTGTGTTTAAAGTTAGACTTTAACTCTTATAAAATTTTTATAATAATAATAAGTTTTTATTAATTAATAAATTTAAAAATAAAGGTTACTTGCAACAGAAGCTAACTTTTTGACTGTAGCTAATTGTTTGTCCTATATTTCTTATCTATAGATACCCATCTTAATGGTGCGCAATATGCTGGTACCGTTGCTATGGGTACGGGCTCATCAGACAAACCTGTTATCTGTAAGAATTGCAATATTTTTTTCAAAAAGGTGTCAAAAATGACATTACCTGGGATAATTCCAAAAACACTTATTGGTTATGTGCAAGACTCAAAAAATAACATGTAGTGTCATTTATTTTAAAGGCAGGCCCGTCCTGGCCCGGGGGAACAGGGGGACAAATCCCCCTGCGCCCTCGCCTTCGGCGCCCTCACGCTAGTAAAAAAATGAGAATTTTTGTGGTTGTTTATCTCTTATAATAACATAGACTTTTTACCCAATTTTCAATAAAGAGTTTTTGAGTTGACTTTAATAACGAGAAAAACGTTGTTCTTATAAGACATTTTGTAATGAAGTTTTTAAGTTAGTTTTAGTTTTCAGCCTATTTAATTTGATACTAGTTCTGTATTTAAGGCTGATTAAAAGTGATATTTATTAAGCTCAATACTGAAGCTTATATAGTGGGTTACATGTTATGATATTTCATAACATGTAACCTATTAAATAAGACTGCTCAATAGCAGTATTTTTATCGATGTGGTTGTATGTTAGGTTAGTTACAAGTATTTTTATGAAAGCTTATTACACAGGCACACAACAAAAAATAAAGTGGTCTGTGCATTTGAATAGACCCATCCATTTATATGTATTTTGATGCGCTGAATTCAAATCCGAGGTCCGTTTGGCCCATACACAATCAAAATGTTGAGTAAATTGCAAAAAACTGCTAAAAATGGCTTAAAATTGCGAAAAATTGCAGCTATGAAACTGAAGAAAATTTTTTAAGCAAGATTAAATATATTTCTTATGTATTTCGATAAGCTACATCTAAATACGAAGTCCGTCTGGCTGTAAATACTCCAAATTGATCAGTGTCAATAAAAAAATTATAACTGTAATTTTTCACAGTTTTTAGCGGTTTTTGCAATCTACTCAAAATTTGGAGGGTGTACGGGCCAAACGCATTTCGGATTTAGATTCAGCGTATTGAAATACATAAGAAACATACTTGATTAAGTACAATTTAAAAAAATTGTTTTCATAAATGAAATTTTTAGCCATTTTCAGCGTTTTTTTGCAATGTACTTAAAATTTTAAGGGTGTACAGCCAAACAGACTTCGGATTTAGATTCAGCGTATCGAGATACATAAGAAACATACTTGATCAAGTTCAATAAAAAAAATCGTTTTTATTGAACTCAACTGAAATTTTTAACCATTTTTAGCAGTTTTTCGCAATAAACTCAAAATTTTAAGGGTGTATAAGCCCAACGGACCTCGGATTTGGATTCAGCGCATCAAAATAGATATAGATGGCTGGGTCTGGTCAAATGCACAGACCACTTTATTTTTTTTGTGCGCCGGTGTTATTAAAGCTTTTTCTTTAAAACGTTAGGGTACACTAATGAAATAAGAATTGTCTTTGATTTAATTAAGTTCATCAGGGTATTATCTTACACTAGTTATAGTTACTTTTTATAATAGTTAAATATTTTAGTTTAATTTATTTTCCTACTCGATAATTAACAGTTTTTAACTTCAAAGGAAGAGCTATTTTACCATGTATAACAGTTAATTTTTTGTTTGACATTTTCATAAATTTTGTAAGTTTGCTTGGACTAAATAATTTATAGTTTTAAAAGACGTTAAAATTTATTTGTTAACTACTTCAAATATTGAGGAAATAAACATTGCTTTTCAATATTTTTAATATAGCTTACTAGTAAGGCAAAGTAAAATCAAGTTCCTTATTAGCCCGAGATGGGTTTAAAGGCTTAGACATGTTATCATGAGTCCAGAGCCGCGTCGTTGGACTCCTACTCATGTTTACATTCTTCCGTCCGGCCCGGGCCTTTTACCACACAAGAGCAACCACCAGCTCAATCTTATAGCTGACTTGTCTGAAGACTTATATTTGTACATATTTTGTAACAGACAGAAATGTAAATAGTATTACTAATAAAGCACTAGTTTCAGTTTGAGTTTGAGTCCGGGCCCAGGGATCTGCGATGTAAGGGCGCCCCATCACCCGTCCCGCCTTAGAGGCCCCCGGCCTGTTAAAGGGCTCGCCCTTAGCTATATAGCATATTTTTGTATTACGAATTCATAAAACAAAGAGAGAAACTACTTATTATTGATTAAAGGTGTTTTATATTTGTATTAATGAAAATAGCGCTAAAAATATTTTTTAAGTTAACATTAATTTATCGTTTTCATATTATAATTAAAGGTTGTGGAAAATAATAGAGCTTTTAGTTACAAGTCAGTCGCCGCCTTTACAATGACACACCAAGCACAAGAATCCAGGGGTGACACAGCAGGACGGTTAAGAACGCGTACTCCCATTACCGATGTACGTGGTAACACTGATCCACGCTTACCTGCAAAACAGAAGTTTTAGGGTAAGAGTTAAAAACGACTACTTACTGACATACAGGATACATGCGGGTGCACCGCAAGGAACAGTGCTATCAGCCAAATTATATAACTTATAACTTATATACTTCTGACTTCCCTACATTTCCGAACACAAAAATAGTATTATTCGCAGATGATGCTCTTCTATAAGCGCATTCATTTGTAGCAAACGCTGCAAAACAACAACTCCAGACTCACCTTCACTATCTACGACCTTGGTACGAGAAGTGGAAGATGATTATGAATGAGGAAAAGAGCAAATGCATGATTAAAAAACACTTAAATACCTTGGCGTCACTATTGACGACCGACTATCATTCTAGCAACATATTACCCAGTTATTGCATAGGGCTTATGCAGCAATGCATAATCAATATGCTTTACTTTCCCCAAAATCCTGCTTGTCACCCCGTAATAAACTGACTATATATAGACTAATTATTCGACCAGCAATAACATATGCTGTACCAGTTTGGTGCATATCAAACACTCAAATCTCAAGATTACAGAGATACCAAAATAAAGTTTTACATATGAAAAAAAATTCTCTAAAATGAATAAGTCATTACTTAAACAAATTATTTGCCTTTTTAACCTTTTAATCTACCAATTTGGTAAATGACGAAGCCAAACCTCCACACTTTATCATGCTGGCTTATTTAAAAGAATTTCTCGGAAAAAAATCAATTATTAAGGTTTCTTTTCCGCTTATTCTTAAGTCGCTCTTTTAGTCCAAATTTAAAAAACCCTGCCTGTGGAGTTAATAAATATTTTAAAGAGTATCGAGTTTATCATTACATAGGTTCTTACTTTGAAATGTGCGATTTCAGTAATCTAAATAAAATACCTATTATAAGAAAAATATATAAAGAGTATGACCCAAAAATTAATTTGGACTTATAAATTAGATTTTTTTATATAGGTATGAATAAATAACTTGGTGTAATATTTTTTAAAATATGAAAAAAAAACTATTGTAGCTTAATGACTTTGAAAAACACTTATGTATAGGTAAATTAAGTTGATTTTTTTATCATAAGCATGGGAAAAATATTCCCATTTTCTCTTTCAATTTAATAATGTCTTACAAGTTTAAATTGAAACAAAACTTATTCTGCTCTACCCTGGTATAAAAGAATAGTTTTTAGGAATAAAATTAATTTACACTTGAAAACGGATAGAGATAGAACTGTCCGAAACGTTCTGTGAATAGTTAAAATAAACACAATTTAAGTCCAAAATTCTTTAAGTGTCACCACTAAATCATTGCCTACTACATTCAGATAGAAAATGATACATTTCCTCTTTGTCTGATCAAGACTTTTTCTACAAGTGTTTACCTACCCTACAAGAATTTACCTTACATCGTACGGAAAACATGCATTTTCCGAGCTAAACTGCGTCCGAAAAAGAATTATTTTCCGCACGAATGTAGAAACAAGTATTATCAGTTGCCCGAATATCAATTGACTGTAATAATCAAACAACGAGTTAATAACTGAAAGAAAATTTCTGGTACAAAAATTGCATTTATGAACGGCTCATTAAAAAACAAAACCGATTTTTGGTTGATGATACATATTTTTTAAAATTTAAACCTGTCTGAAGTTCTTTCACTTTTTTATGGTGTTTCTACGCATTCTTTGTCTTTTTTACAAAGCAATTT